>WWET01008950.1:4649-15672 GCA_011038615.1 Limnodynastes dumerilii
TGGCAAATAGTCAAAGACTAGGTGTGCGCCGCAATTGTTGTAAAAGGCCACCTATTTGATATTAGGTATATATCAAATTATAATAAGCTGAATTAGCTAGGGTATAATAAATCAGGCTGCTTCCCAAGATGCGGCTGACTGCACAGCTGGAATATCAAAAGAAAGGAATAGGTAAGTAGGAAGCGCCACAATATCTATACCCATAGACCACTCTAAACTGATCACCATAAGCATTTATTTGTATAAAATATATAGAGTGTATTTCCTTCACAGATATTTTGGTAGAGGTAGACTGGCCGGCCGGTCCTGGCACAGACTCCACTATAATATATGACTATGTTAATACATAAAATTTATATAAATAAAACCAAAGCCAAAAATAAATTCACGAGACAATACACTGTGTAATATGAAAGCCGCTGATCATCAATATCAAAATTAGAAAACTCCAACTCCGACTCCAACAATGCAGATATTTAGTACAGTCCTGAAAACTCCCTATCAGAAAAAACTATTCTGGGATATCCGCAGTTTGTATTCGTGAGTGTTACGACACTCCGAGTTTACCTGACAGAGAACCGGAGTGGTCATGGAGAAGATGGTGTACTGGAGTGGTGCCCGGGATTACCTCGGAGAGAACAGAGGTGGCCACGGGAGAGAGAGAGGTAGTGACCGAGTCGACTGTCAGGGCCCGGTATATCTGCTATCGGGGAGGTTTTCACCAGAGCCCCTGATGGTGGGGATGGGTTTGGCTGCGCCCCCAATAGCTTGGTCGTGCCCTGTTGAACCAGACTCGAGGAAGAGGAGAGGAAACCCGGAGTGGAAACCAGACTAAGAGGAAGAGAGCAGCAAGGTAAGCGGGAATAGAGCCAGTCTGGAAGAGACTGGACTGCGACGGAATACAAGAAACACAAAACCCGGCACGATGCACGGAAGATAGTTCACGGGATTGGACAAGATGCACTAGGACTTGCACACACACACTCATACAGCGGGGCCTCCGAAGAGGTAACAAAAAACAGGCACTCAAGGAATAAAAAGGTACAAAGGGGAAGGTAGGTACAATAAGGGATGAGAACCAGGGCTGGATACACAAAGGAAATTGAGGCAGGAATCAAGGCAGGTAAGTGGGTCAAACAACGGTCAGACCACTAGGCTAAAAGCACTAGGCACACAGAGTATAGCAGTTTACAGAACTGAGAAACAGACTCTATAACCGGCGCAAATCGCTGACAGAATGTTACAGCAGCCATGTAACGGCAGGCTGTATTTCCGGATTCCTCCTGCTCTGTTGCTTACCTGAGTCCCGTGGCGCGTCTAAGGGGAATCCCCAGCCGACGGCTCCTAGCGCCCACTGTAACTGACGTCATCTCTTCTATAAAAACACTGACCCCTATTGACCTATTCGTCATTAGGAGCAGCCCGGATGAAGAAAAGGACGTTCCTAGCATCGTGGCAACAGGAGAAGATCCACAGAACCGTACCAAATACTCCAATCAAGCTGAACACAGAAGAAGACAGACTACAATGAACAAAAAAAGGCTTCCCAAGATGCTGACATCAAACGCTGAGTGCCTAAACCTTTTATTAATTTTATTACACACAATACACTGCACACATTACACTTAGATTAGGAGAGATGACCACCGGAGGTAAGTGCATACAGTAGGGAACATTGTTAGTTAGGGAATATTTAGTATTTACATGCATCCTTAGTGTAAATGTTTAATTATTGATGAATGTATTTTTGTTTTACACACACTACACGCAGACACGCATGGTTAGAATCCTAACCATGCTGCCACTGATATTATTACAAGACTAATCAATCCTGAGCTTTGTAGTTCTATCAGTAAAGCATGGCTAAGGCTTTCAGCCATGCAGCACTTAGATTTTTTTTTAACTCACGCGACTTGCTGCGATTTCTTAAAGGGCTAATGGCGGTGGTTTTCTATTGAAAGTTACCATGATTTAGCCCTTTAGAAATCGCACAACATCACCTGAGATTAAAAAAATTGCGACAAAATCGTTTTTTAATGAATTCAAATTTTTTTCTTTCAAAATCGCGGCTATATCGCTGCGATGTGCTGAGATTTGAAATCGCAGATTATAAAAATCGATTTTAATGAATGAGGCCCTTGGTCTCTTTGAGATTGGTCCTTTCTCCCCGTCACTATCATTCAAAGTTACTAATCCCTTTATTGGCCCCTATAACAATTGTCTCTTTTTTAGCTTCCCTTTTTAAATTGTTCAAGCCACTCCCTCCAGGGTTCTTCACATGTTGTGTCCATGCAACTATTCTTTATTGGAATTTCTCCCTGTTGGTCTTCCTTATATCAGGGGGTCTATGGGATATCTCTTCAGTATTAGCTATTTGTTGCTTGGTATTGTTCCCATTATCTTTGTTTCTATTATTTTTGTTTTTGCTTTTATTCTTATGCTTATATTTGGTGTTCCTTCTCTGTCCTGTTTGCATGGAGGCTACAATTTTGTCTCTCCAGGGGGAGGGGGGGTGATATATTTCTTTCTATTATAGGTCTGTACTTCATTTCTCTCATAATAATTTTTGCCTCATTCCTATTTATTATTTTTTTCAACATTTTATGATGAACATGGGTCAGAAACTTATATTGTATAAGTATTATACTGTATTAACTTGTTGTTAAATTGAAAGAAAAGTACAGTAGTGGCAGTTTTTACTTTTGCTAGAGAACACTATGGTCCTGTTTACACCATTTGCTCTCAAATACCAGTTGATAATTCAAAAGCAGAGTTTGAAATTCAGATCCAGAAGCCTGGTTGGAGAAATTTTGAAGAACGGATTCAGCCCTTTGTGTGCTATATTATCTGTGAGCTTTATAGTAAAGTTATAGTTTTAGATTGTAAAAAAAATAAAAAAATAAATGAGTTAGTCTGATTCTTTTTTTAAGCTAGATAGCTGTGCATGATGCAATTCCAGACAGTATAATTTCCCTGTAGGTCGAGGTTTTCTCTAATGTGTGACATTGTGGACAAATTAAAAACATATAAATAACCTTCTATGGTCTCAGAATTTCATCCTATCAAAGGTGACATTACAGGACCCTGTATATAACTGCAGTGGCTGCAATAAATAAGGTACAGTAAGAACATACAGTAGCTCAGTTACACAGGATTTATTTTACAATATTATAACAGACCTGGTTAATATATTACACAAACAAATCCCTTCTAGATGGAAATATGATTTATGAATAATACAAAAATAATATAGGAGAAATATTTTACATTTTAGATTTTGACCCAAAATTCAAAAGGAAAGCAGACTGCTGTGATCACTTGAGGAAAACAACGTTACAATATAAGGGGTGTAAACAAATTAGAATTCCTTTGAATTGAGGGGAGATACTTTGGTTTTGTAGATAGAATTTACATCCTGCAAAGCTTTATGTTGAACCTTTCAAATAGATTTGAGCTAGTAACTTCACCTCTTAATTCTAATTCTGGTGTCACACTTCAATTTATTCTGCAGTTCCTCGTGGTGTTTCAGGACTACACTTGCGTGTTTTTCTTAGCATTACTGACGAGGCGGAAAACAAGCCAATCACTGTTAAATAATCAACTTACCATACAAAAAGAAAATGTGATACTAAAGCAAACAGTGTTCAGCTATAAAAATAAAGTTGATAGTAATAGCTGCAGTTTGTCGAGTACAAGTACAGACCAGTTGTTATAGTGGCACAGACCAATACAGTATTTTTTTTTTCCTGGAAGCGTGTAGAGAGTCACCAATACAATGCCAAAAAATCAGTTAAATTAAACCCCAGTTTAATTCCCATAACTTAATGGGACTGTTTCAATTGTGCCAACACTTTCATTGCAATATTTGCATTGAAATTAGAGTAAAAAAAAACAAAAAGGGACACAAAACGTAGATAGCATAAATTACCTACTATGCATGCGCAGTAGGTATTTTTGGACCAATACGCACTAAAGAAGCCGCAGTTTCTTAAGTGTGAACCAGGCCCAGAATTATTAATTATTGGTACCGACTGGTATTCATTTATTTGTTTATTTGTGTGTTCAATAAATTTGTACTTTTTATCCTATTTAAAAAAAAATATGTTTATATTTTAATAGTTTTATATTATCTACATAACGAAGAGGTCCAGGAAAAAGGAAAAGACACTTCTCAATGATAGGTCTTTTTCCACAATCTTTACTGCCATTCAACATGGTTGTTTCAAGGTGAGAATTTCATCACCTTTTGGTGTCACTATGAAATTCTGCATCTCACAAGAAGGTGTTGTATAATTCAAATGACATTTTCTTACATTTAATAAAGATGAATGAGACATCAGTGAAATATTTTTACATTCTGGCATTTTCTGATCATCCCAAAAGCAAAACATTTATTTTCATTTTATTTTTCTTGATATATTTGATTGGAGTGCTAATTAATTCTTCTATAATCACAGTAATATCCCTGGATCTACATTTACATCATCCAATGTATCTTTTCATCTGCAATTTATCATTTTTAGACATATTATTTCCAACAGCCACTGTCCCTAAATTTCTCTATATCTTGTTATCAGGAAATAATATTGTCTCTCTGGCCGAATGTTTTACACAATTTAATTTTTACTGTGCTGTGGGCTTTACAGAGGAGATTCTGTTACTCATTATGGCTTATGACAGATACGTCGCTATCTGTCTCCCCTTACACTATCACCGTATCTTGTGTAAGAGAAACTGTGTTGTGATAAGTACTGGACTATGGGTGACAGGCTGGATAAACTCATTACTCTTCACGCTCTCTGTATTACATATGTCCACCTGTCATTCTAACGCCATTCACCAGTTTTTCTGTGATGCAAAATCGATGTTTATAGCCCCCTGCACGGCCTCAGGGCTTCTTTATATAGTCATGATTTTAGAAACATTGTTATTTGGACCTGGCCCCTTTTTATGCACTGTATTATCCTACATAAATATTTTCTCAGTCATCCTGCACATCAAGTCTAGTGATGGAAGAAGAAAAGCCTTCTCCACCTGCTCATCCCACCTCTCCGTCATCACCTTGTTCTATATCTCAGATATGTTAAGTCTTCTGTTACCTTCATATTCTGATATTTTGGATTTTACGTTCTCTATTTTCTATACAGCAATTACCCCCATAATAAATCCCATCATATACAGTCTACAGAACTCTGATGTCAAAATGGCTCTGCTGAGATTGTTTTGTCAGACACACATTAACACTAAATGACGATCTTCTCTATTTCATATTTTTTATGGTTGTTATGCATTCTATTGATTAATTGTGGGATGATAACAGATTTTTTTTGCTGTTTTTATTTATACTTCGAAACAGATTTACATTTAATTTGCAAGGTCATATATTGCTCCAAAATATTCTTGTCCATGACAAGTATAATAATAACTAAAACAACAAAAAGAAGCTCTAGTTAACTCTAAATTAAAATTTTATAGCATTTTATAGAATACACTACTAAAATACAATGAATAAGGATTCAAACTCTGACACTTCATATATTATCATATACAAGTGTGATTATAACTTGAGAAGCAGCTCAAAACAGTCTAAAAAATGTGGTGCCTTATTCATAGGTGTAATAGCAGCATATATAGGGCTATGCTTTTCCTACGCTGTGTACTTACGCTAGCGTACCCTCGATGCACTCCCCTCGGCACACCCCTCTCCTGTACGTATTTTAGGCGCCTTACACTTTCCATACCCTACCTTAACTTTATACTGCATAACCACCTTTGAAGCGTAAATATGGGTGGCGTAGAATACGGGTGGCGTCTGGCCGCCACTGATACGTGTCTGCCCCTTACGCTATGACTTACGTGGCGTAGCAACTGACATGCGCATGCAACGTAAGTACTAATGTATGAATTTACGCTAGAGGCAAGCGTAAATTCACTCGCTGACGTTGTTCTGGATCTACCCCATAGAGAGTATAGTATAGTAATTATATGGCACAATAATTATCAACTTTTCTTGTAAACATGATACTAGATGAAACATAGATTTGGTATCCACAGTAAAGCACAATTTTCTTAAGATTGATATAAGTACTAAGAGATTCCGGTGCAAAGCAGACTTGAAAATGAGGACTGAATTTAGATATCTTACATTGACTAGCACAATAGTGGCAGAACGATCCCTCCAGGTGGATAATTAGCATTCTGATATACCGGTGCAGAAAGACCTCAACTGGTAGAAAAGGTCTAAAAATAGCACAAAGTACCTGTACAAATTACAACATTTCCAACTGAAAAAAAAATAATACATCAAGGAACAATAATAAATTAAAACAATTGTGGATAGATAGATAGATAGATAGATAGATAGATAGATAGATAGATAGATAGATAGATAGATATAGAAGTAAGTATAACAGATTGTCTCTTTAAGGCAAAAACAATCAGATCTGGCTGGGAGACAACGACCCTTTTCGATGGAGACCAGCACCCGTTTGAAGAGTTAGTTCTTTTAGGTTTTAATATGGGCCTTTATATTACATTTATTATAACAGTTTTATTATATCTATGCTTACATGTATTGTATTGTAACGGTATGACAGATTGATTACACAAGAATTCTGAAGAACGCATGGATGTCGTAAGCATACCTTTCAATATTCATGATTGATTTGGAGATCTAACTTGGTAATACTAATTATAAGACATCTTCTTCTGTATATATACCAGCAATTCATCTGTATAATACTGAAAGCGGGAACCGATTTCATCTATTGCCCATATTACTCTGGGTAATAATCGGGACTAACGCAGACACCAGTAAAATCCCAAAATATCTTTCATTACTCCGGGTACCCGTGCTATTTCAATTGTTTAAGATAGGATTAATTGATGTGTAGCAAATTTAATGCCAGGAATGTTTTAACATTACAAGGGTCTGCATCAGTGCAAATTATAATTAAAGGGGGACCGTGATAGTGTTCCCAGCACAATACTATTTACTCTGGTCCATTTTTTATATGTTTTATTTGTGTAAAGGTAAATAAATAATTTATTTTAAATTTATTGCCAGTGTCTAGTCAGTTTATTACAGCCACCATATGAATTTAGTGGTTTAAGATCAATTATTATATTATTTGGTACTTAAAATATTTATAAGCGCTTTCACACTTTTTTCTTTTATATTTTGTTGTGAACTCCAGGGATTTATCCCTGGAATTTGAGGGAAGCGCACACTACCTCCCCAGATGGCAGCTATAAATAGTAAAAGCTATTTAAAACTTAAATATTAGCGCCCATAAATCTTTTATACTTCATGTATTGTGTTAGAAATGTAAATAAAAAATTATAATAATAATTGGCTTAAATTTTTTTTTTTATTAGTTAAGTGTGAATGATAAAAATATGGACAGTAACATTTTTTAGGCTCAGGACCACTGATCCGCACGATAGACTTCAGACAGGTTTCATGGCAAGTTAAAGGGATACAAATACAACATAGCTTTTAATTCATCAGTTAAAAAATGTACTTTATGTTAATATGTATAAAAAATGGATAGAGGCGAAATATTAATCTACACAACATATCCACCACTGATATAAAGTTGTATATGGCAGAGATGGTAGGCGGCTCCGTAGTAAATAATAAATAAATAAGTAACTTTCGCATGGGACCTGTTCCAAGTCAATCCCCAATGTACTTTGTTCTGAATCACTAGATTCCACTTCCTCAGAAGGGACCGGATTATTTAACAACTAATTTTTATACTTACGTGCTTAGATATCCAACCCGAGATACCACGCATGCATAGTAACAATTTTACGCTATCTACGTAGCATTTCGTTACGTAGATTGTCTTTAAAGACCACATATACGCAATCTACATAACGAAATGCTACGTAGATAGCGTAAAATAGTTACTACGCATGCGTGGTATCTTGGGTTGGATATCTAGGCGCGTAAGTATAAAAATTTGTTGTTGTGAATCCAGTCCAAAGTGAGGATGACAACATGATGGCACAACAAGCACTAAATAAAAAGCAAGGGTCTCTACAGCTTCCCAACCATTTCCATCTTCTTCCTACCGGGATGGCTCTTTATGCTTCTCTGAGAACATCCCTCAGGACAACTATACAACAATGACATTCAGTCCTCCATTAAGTTCAGCTACTCACTGTAATTGCCTACTTTTCTGGGTACCTCCCCTTATTCCCTTCTAGTACATTCTGCCACCAAAATGTCTACTTTTCGAGCGTATTGTAATCATTTTGCAATGTCTAAGTGTCCCTGTATGCTTCCAGCACATTCTTGGGCTCTAGGATCCAGATTTAGTAGCGTATTCCTTATATTCGCCTCCCCAACGGTGAAAGGTGTACGGAATTTGCTGCGCAACGAAAATGTGGACACTCACCCAGGCTTTCCAGCACGTGGAAGGGAGTTCCAAGTCCTGCACATTACCATAAGCATTCTTATACATGTGGAATACTGGATCATATGTAAGGGTTTAGCCAAGCCTTTACTGTATGATGAGCCCAACCACTATACGTATCCACATGAAACGCATTATCGTCAGCGCACTACAAATACACCTAGCATACGTAAGGCGCCTGTCCAGAGGCGGAACTAGCCAATTGTGGGCCCAGGTGCAAAAAATATGCTTTGGCCCTGCTGATATCCCAAGTAACCCGGTGGGGGAGCTTCGGTGGTGCAGTGAAAACGGCTGTGGGTCCTTGTATCAACATGAGCCTTGGTGCCCACCTGTTGCACCAATGGTAGTTCCACCTCTGCGTCTGTCATTATTAAGTCTGGATCTGGTCCCTAGTGCGTAGCCTTGTCATTTGCAGTTTGTTCACTCCAAAATAGCCGACATCATTTGGGTTTTACATTTGGGTCTGCAACTCCAACTCCATGAGCATTTCTTCGGGGCATTTAAAGTGCTATGAGCTATGAAATAAGTCACCATTATGTTTCAGTATTGATCAGGCAGATGTGTTTTATTATATCAGTGCTTACCTGTGTAATTCCCTTATACCTGTAGCTATATTTATTTTTAGAAATACTACTATTTTTAAAGATAACTAATCTTTGGGTACAATTAAAATAAAATAAACAGATTTTCAGTGTGGATGATGCAATTCCAGACAGTATAATTTCCCTGTAGGTCGGGGTTTTTCACTGTAAGTGTAACTCTGTGGAGACACGAACAGTGTATAAATAACCTTCTAAACCCTCAGTATTCTCTTCTGTTAGGGATTACAGTAAAGGATGCTGTATATTACTGCAGTGGTGGCAAATGTTAAGGTAAGAATAATAATTGAATGATTGCACATTATAATAAGAGACCTGGTTTGTATATTGCATAAATATCTAATTGGAAATATGATGATAAATACTTACATATGTTATATAAATATATAATTTTTTTCTTTAGAAAAGGCAATAATTAGTAAAGCAATTTTTATGCCTTAGGAAAATCAAGTGCATCAATTGCAATTTTCTTGTCTATTATTTCTTAAACGGTTTGCAACATAAGTTTAAATTAAGTTTGAATTAACCATTAATATTTAGGCCATGAGGCTGATCCTGATATTTGGCCTGATAAGATGGAAAAAAGTATGAGCAATTTCACGAAACTATGGGCCTGATCCAGACCTACGCTCGGGTGCGTTTTTACGATGGTCGTAAGCATAAAAATGGCCATTTGTACTTACTGCGCATGCTCGGGGCAGATGTTACACTCATGTTACGCTCAGAAATTCTGAGCATATGGGTCTTGAGCGTAACACCCTCCTAAATACGGTCACGAGGGGGCGTGCCTGCCATTCAAAACTCGTAATTACGCTTTGAGGGCGGGGTGAGGCATTTAAATCGTACAGTATGGGCGTGCTAAACGTCGTAACTACGCAAGGAGCTTACGGACACCCGCGGTTATGATCAGAAAAGTTAGGGTAGGGTTGAGCGTCAGACAGCAAAAGTACGAACAAGGGGAGTGCATCGTAGGTACGCTGGCGTAAATACGCTATGAACATGTGCGTTTGAAGAGCGTAGGTCTGGGGCCTGATCCAGAGTTACGGCTGTGCGGTGTTCATACACAGCCGTAACCACTATACACTCCCCCCTGACACTCCCCCCTGTCCCGAAGTAATTACACTCGGTTACGCCGACTGAAGCCTACCCTAACTTCAGCCGGTGTAACTGTGTATAATTACAATGGGACCGTAGCGTATTTACTATAACCCTGCCCTCCCTCCCTCATTAACCTGCCTCCCCCCGCCTACCTTCCGTAACTGTAGCATAGTTACGGTGATCCCCTGCCCCTTCGTCCATAACTACGCTACAGTTACGGACGTTCCATCCACAGTTAGGAAATTCCTACCCTACGCCGGGAAACATCTGCTGGGCACATGCGCAGATCTTACGCTTATGCCCAGCATAGTAACGATCCAGAGCTTAGCTCTGGATCAGGCCCATTGAGAGTAACATCAAAAACTATTGCAAGTGCTGCAAGTGCACAATAAATTGTTTTGTTTTTGCATGCATGTAAAATACTGTATGTAGCCATTGCATAATGTACACAATTACTCAGCAATTTTTTTTTTACACTTTTTTTTATTCTAATTTATTCTAATTTAGTGATGATCTAGAAAACAGCAAATCTTAGCTCTAATTCCCCAGAAATGCAGATTTCAGCTGCTTTTGTTTTTCCTCTGTAACTAACCATCAACCAGTCAGCTTTACCATTGAGCTACACACATAGTGATGAGAGAGTAGAGAATGATTAAAGTTACAAAGATGCTATAAAATAAAAGTGAAAATCTTTGACATTTTTCTAGAACTACAAGAAATAATAATGGAGAATGAGACATCAGTGAGATATTTTTACATTCTGGCATTTTATGATCAATCAAAAAGCAAAACATTTATTTCCAGTTTATTTTTCTTGATATATTTGGTTGGAGTCCTGGTGAATTCTTCTATAATCACAGTAATATCCCTGGATCCACATTTACATCATCCAATGTATCTCTT
>WWET01008950.1:19320-32151 GCA_011038615.1 Limnodynastes dumerilii
TGGCTCAATCTGAACGCAAAAAGCCGGCTATTGAAAAAGCCGGCAAAAACCCTTCTTTTTAGCCGGGTCTAAGACCCGGCTAGAGAGACCCGGGGTTTGCGTTCAGATTGCCAAAAAAAGCCGGGGTTTTCATGAAACCCGGCAATTTCATGAAAACCCCGGCTTTTAGGTGGTAGTGTGAACGGGGTATTATATAATATGCACTACCAGATACCTTACCACTGTACACCTAGACATTACATTACATGGAGTGCACTGTGTGTTTGCGGGATATAAAGAAAATATATAATGGAGTGCACTGTGTTTGAAGGAGGGAGATTGTATTATAGAGTGCACTATGTGTGTGAGAAAGCGAGGTAGGGAGCTTTGTGTGTGTATGATAGGGAGCATGTATTATGGGGGTGCTTGGTGTATGTGATAGAGGTAGGAAGAATGCATTATGGGGTGCACTTGTGTGTGAGAGAATATATTATGGGGTGCATGATGTGTGCATGTTAGAGAGGATGTATAATGAGGATGGACGTGCTACTCCTTTACATTGCCAGGGGCACCCGGACCCTATACACACACCTGCCCCCCCTGTATCGTTGGTTTTAGACCTGTGTATCCTACACCTCAATGGAATTAGGCAAAAGGAAGACATTTAAGGATAGGAAACCAGAAGAAAACAAAGTCTGAGAGAAGAAGAATAGCTCACTCAATTGGAAATATCATCTGAAAAATAAGGGGAATACCATTAGGGTGCCCGTGGCCCCATAAAGGCCAACATGAGAAGGCTTATGGGCCTCCTACCAGTGGCTGAAGCCATCTGCACCCAGCCCTTCAGGTCCTTAGAAACTGAAAACCTCTTAGTAATGTCTCCAAGGGAAGATTGGGATCTTAAAGTGGCCCTAGAGAAAAAAATCTGCAAGAGGCCACATGATATATTATAGAGGAGGTTCAGGAATGGAATGTGACAAGCTCAGGCCCCATAACAAGGAGACAGCGGGACTGTTACCTGATAGAAGCTGTCAGAAGCTGACGGCTTAAGACAGCGCTCAGTGCTCCATGTATGAGTTCTGAGCGCTGTTTATAAGTACACTGGACCTGATCCAGACCTACGATGTTACACTGAGCAGTCTAACACTCAGCGTAACATCGCAGCACACCCCCGACACTCCCCCCTTGTCCTGCCGTATTAACACTCGCTTGCGAGTGTTAATACGCTGGGTAGGCGGCGTTGCAATGCAAACGCTGCCCTCCCAGCCTCATTTCCCTCTTTCCCCCCACCTACCTGCACTAACTACATCGTAGTAACGCTGAGGGACGCCCCCTCCAGCATTACTATGCCACTGCTACGGATGCCCAATCATTGATCGGGCGTTGCCGTAGCTACGCCGGGCAACATTTGCCCGGCACATGCGCAGATCGGCTTTTCAGCTTTTAATGCCGGCAAGCGTTAGTGTGTATCAGGCCCATTGTGAGCAACTCCGCTCCCATCTTGCTCAGTGCAGAGAGAGCAGCTCTCCCTCTCCTCTATGTCCCATAGCAGCAGTACCCCTTGTATCCCCTGCAGTTACATGTCAAAATATATGCATACTGAACTATTACAATTCAAGAGGCCATCGGTATACCAGGAAAATTACTTGTAAGTCCTATGGCCAATCCGCCCCTGAACATCTCACGTACTTACTATGCAACTTAAAAAAAAAATAAGAAATTTGCTTTAGCACTGCACGAATGAGCCATGGACTCACCATGGGTGTATTCTCTGGAAATTGACACATAATGTTTAGTGCACCCCATAAAAGTCACAAATGCCACGCAGTCCACCTGAGAGGCCTTATAAGTCCACAGTATAGCAGGTGAGAGGCGTTGCGAGTCCCCCCTGCAATGTTACAGATTGCGAAATAGGGACAGCTGAAAGGATCTTTTCAGCTGTCCCTATTTTGAATGTGTAACACCGCAGTATTTTTTTTTTATGAATGGGTGAGTATGCGATTCACATATTCACCCATTCATTTTATGAAAACAGCGCCGCCGCTGGACCAGTCCACCGGAGAGGTGAGTAACCGCGGACTTAGGGTCAGGCTGCAGGAGGGGGGACTTCGGGTCAGGCTGCGGGCCATGGGGGAGTGACTTAGGGTTAGGCCATGGGGGAGTGACTTAGGGTTAGGCCATGGGGGAGTGACTTAGGGTTAGGCCATGGGGGAGTGACTTAGGGTTAGGCCATGGGGGAGTGACTTAGGGTTAGGCCATGGGGGAGTGACTTAGGGTTAGGCCATGGGGGAGTGACTTAGGGTTAGGCCATGGGGGAGTGACTTAGGGTTAGGCCATGGGGGAGTGACTTAGGGTTAGGCCATGGGGGAGTGACTTAGGGTTAGGCTGCGGGAGGGGGGAGTTAGGATTAGGCTGCGGGGATTTGGTTAGGGTAAAGGAGTAGGGAAGCCTTACCTTTCGGAGAACCGCATTCGGTGCACCGGTGATCAATTTCTATGCCTTCTAGGCATGAGCAATCGATTTCCCAGCCAGTTCGGAACTGGCTGGCAGCGAACGGCACTTTTGCAACGGGGACCTACACCCAGCAAGAGGAACTACAGCACCAAAGCCTCCAGACATTACTAACAAATATTTCTCCTGTACTAGCATCAGTGGCTAGTGTTTTAGACATACCTTCGTGACAAAAACATGATATTAAGGAGCTGGTCACAACACGACATATGCACCGCTAAAACGGCATCCGAAAATCACTTGCGTTTGTCTGCTGCTGTAAGGGGCTGGAAGGCTTTGTCACATGCTCTGTTTTGCAGCTAAACCCAGAATCAAGTCCTTTATCTAACAAAATCTATTTTACAATTTTTATATTTATTTATTAAAGTCTTAAAATATAAGCTTAAAGTACATAGAAAAATTTAGTTAGTTTATTACACAAGGTTAACTGCTACCCATCATCTCCCCAACAGCATCATTTGACCGTTTTGTTTTGCAAAAAGATTTACATCTTTTTTTAAGAAAGATTGCTCTTCATAAAATGTATAATACACCTCGCGATAATACTCTGATCAACAATTCGGTTTCTGAAATGGCTAATTCGGTACAATCAGAAGATGTGAGCCAGTTAAATACAAATGCATTATTTGAGCAAGCGGATTTACAAGCAGTTAATATATTACAGAGTCTGGCAAATGAAACTAGCGAGATAGATAGACCTGCACTAAAAATAAAATCCTCCTTTTTTCCAGATTTGGACAAATATCCTGAATTAATTGTTTTTAGAGATCTAGTATCCAGAGACTTTGATAAGTTAAATCAACAATATCCCTCTCATTTAAGGAATATCTCCAATAATGAAAAATTGGCCATCAAAGAGATTCAATCATGGGATGACGTATTGGTGAAGCCATCGGACAAGGGGGGTAATGTGGTGATTTGGCCCAAAACTATGTATCTAGAGGAAGTTAACAACCAACTAAGGGATCCAGCCTGTTATAGAAAGTTATTTTCTAATCCTACGGATGACTTTCTAGCATTATATAATAAACTGATTGGTGAGGCTGGGTCTCTTAATATAATCTCCTCACGAACTTTAAAATTTCTCACTGTGGAACATCCCAGGGTGGCCTGCCTGTATCTCTTGCCCAAAATACACAAGAGACCAGAGCGGCCCCCTGGGCGTCCGATAGTGTCAGGTAATAATTCATTGACTGAACGAGCTAGCAAATATGTCGATTCTTTTTTACGTCCGTTTGTTTCAGCTCTCCCATCGTATATTAAAGACACGACCGACTTTCTTACTCGAATTCATGACGTAACTGTCGACACTAACACCTGGCTTGTGACACTTGACGTCGAAGCATTATATACCAGCATAGGGCATCAGGATGGCTTGAATGCGGTACGTCATTTTCTCTATACCACAGCCCCTGACCCTCATCATGACTTTCTACTTCGATTATTGCAGTTTGTTCTGACAAAAAATTTCTTTCTGTTCAATAGTTCATTTTATTTACAGCAGCGCGGGACGGCGATGGGCACAGCATGTGCCCCGTCGTTCGCGAATTTATTCATGGGTTGGTGGGAGTTTTTCTATGTTTTCGCGGAGTCACACGAGCAATGGACTTCCCATGTGCTCGTGTGGCTCCGCTACATAGATGACATTTTTATGCTATGGCAGGGCAACCAGGTTGATCTGGATGCCTTTATTGATGCCTTAAATGCCAATGACGTAAATGTCAAGTTAACCAAAATGTGTAGCCAGGAGAAGGTGGATTTTCTTGACGTCTCTATTTATATAGATGAGTCACGTCGTCTGTGCTCCGATTTGTATCGAAAACCAACAGCAACAAATTCTATCTTACACAATTTAAGTGCCCACCACCCGAATGTCATTCGCAATATCCCAAAAGGTGAATACCTTCGTCTACGAAGGAATTGCACCAATAAAGATCAATTTAGAATAAGAGCTAATGAACTGAGAACCAGACTACTTGATCGTGGATACCCACTATCAATTCTGATTAAGGCTTTTCATAATGCCCTCAGAACAGATAGAGATGCCCTGTTATATAAGAAAGTCAAAGAGCCTAAACCTACGACAATCAGGTTTATTACAAACTATTGTGAACAGTCAAGTGATATCCAAACAATTGTGAATAGACATCTACCAATTCTAAAATTAGATCCTACCATTAATGCAGTTTTTGATAATCATGTCCCCATGTGTTGGAAAAGGGCTAAGAACTTACGTGATTTATTGGTAGATAGTCATTTTTCAAATAAAAAGAGATCAAAAGATAAAGATGTCGGGACATTCCCATGTGGCTAATGTAACATGTGCCTTTACATTTTTAAAATTCTTGAGATCAAGGACCAATTCAGTAAAATCCATGCTCTTAATTTTTATGCAAACTGTAATACAAAAAATGTTATATATTGTTTGGTATGTCCCTGCTCACTACTCTATATTGGAAAAACGAAGAGATTCTTTAAAATCCGACTTGCTGAGCATATTCGATCCATTAAGAACAGCAGTTCAGATAAAGATAAATGTAAGCAACTGACCCCGGTAGCGAGACATTTTTTTCATTTTCATCAGTCAAGTCCTACCAACTTACAAGCTTTTATTTTAGAAAAGCTCCCCCCCACATTAAGAGGAGGAGCCATAGATCAAATCCTGTTACAAAAAGAAGCAAGGTGGATCTATTTGCTGAAAAGTATATCTCCATGGGGTTTAAATGAAAATATTTCTTACATTCCCTTTTTGTAGAATCCATTCCCAATACCAATTGAGACACTTAGATTCTGTTAATATAGAATTATTTAATTTTGGCTTGATAATATATAGAGCAAATATATTTTTCTTCTTATTTTTCTTCCTATTTTGTCCATTAGATGGCGCCAATACATTGAGAGAGGTTTATACCAATGGGAAGAGTGGTTGTGAAATCTATATGAAATATCTTTAATAATTTATGTGCCTTCCAGAATTGATATTATTCAGTGACAAAAAGAAAAAATTGTTTTGGGGAAAGAACACATATTTAGTATGAGAAAGGTCTTTTAAAAAATTCTAATAAAAAGCCTGTGAGGTTTAACTTTCTTATTTGTTGGATATACAATACTTTGAATACTAGGAGTAAAATATATAAGAAATTCTGTTTATACTCCATGGTGGGATGTCTTTCTTTTTTACAAAAGCATCCCTTATTATATATACTGTTTATATGTCTGCTTGTTGGACTAAAACTAAGTAGTTAATGTGTGATGAGATCTGACTGCTGCACGCTGTCAATCACTGGCCTGCAAGGGCAGGTAAATTCAGTGTTGTTTGTATTATGCATAGCGTTCTGAGATCAATTAATTCCAGCTATTATTTGCAAATTATTCTTGAGCTGTGACATTCACATGCATATATGGTTATTCGCATGTTTTTAGTATGTGTTTTGCACAAGTTTTAATGTTGTTTCTATTTTTGACATCAGGTGCGGCATAATTAAGTGCAGTAACCTTACCTACAAGAGTGCTAATTGGCTGAGCACATGTTTAAAGAGCTGCCATCCTGCTGTCTAAAATCACTTGCCTTGAAAAAGCCCCACTTGCGGGCGAAACACGTGTCGGCTGTGTGTTTACCTTGGGAGCGATGTCCGTGGTGCACCGGAGGTCCCCCCTTGTCCTGCGGCGGTGATGTCCATCAAGGATACTACAGACTACTGAAAGCCATTCCAAGCGGTTTGAATGTTACTATTTTTTGCAACCCCCCTCCCTTGTCTTACCTTATTAGATAGTGTAGGGTAAGCATACTGCCTGGAAAGGTGAAGCGTGGCCGTGAGGCTGCTAGAAACTGTCAGGGAAAGGTTCCTGCATATAGCTTAGGGTCATATTTTGTTGCAACCGCTATGTTTATGTATCTGTTTGTAGCTCTGTTGATACACCGTCCTGAGATGTGTCTCTGATTTTAAACCACTGTACCTGTTGTTTATGTTGGATTACCCCTTATGGGTTCATTTTTGTTGGGAAATGTTTGTGTCTCACGTAATTAAATGATATATAAATGATTGCCATTTCCAAACTGCAATTTGACTCAGTCCATTTTTTATACAAGGAGTTCTCTTTGCGCCACAAACAACCTTAGCTATTATATAAGACATTGTTTTCTTCTAATTACAATTTCCAATCAGGCTATCTTTCCTTTTCTTTATATATCTCAAATTAGGTTGTCCATAAGGCTGCACCCTTGCACAAAAATTTGAAATTTATTAGATTGAGTGCGGTTTTTTGTTTTTTTTTCATCTTTGTTTAACCCTTTACTGACATTTGGACAGCATGTTGGCTCACAGGGCTGAGGTCATAAGTTCGATTCCCAAACAAGGTCTTCTCTGTGTGGAGTGTGCATGTTCTCCCCGTGTCTGTGTGGGTGCCGGTTAATTGGTTACTAACAAAATTAACCCTAGTGTATGTGTGTGGTAGGGAGTGTGGTTCCAGGATGAAGAGTGAATGACAAGTGTTTTCTGCTTAATAACTGGGTGGTGGTGGGTTCAGGAGAAGTTTGAGGAAGAGTTGCTTGGAGGGTGGAAAGGACTAGATGGGCCAAGTGGTCCTTATTTGCTGTCAAACTTTATGATTCTATGAAATGAATGATGTAAAAATATTACGTAATACTCACATAAGAAATAAGTTTAAAATATTGTCTATTATAAAGTAATGACGTTATTGAACTAAATACATGGAAATTAGGTATTGGGGCACATTATTTTCATTATTTTTATTTAGGAAACGGGGCATATTACAGGAAATAATTATCGGGGCACATTATTTATTTATTTATACTATAAAGTTTGTATTGGGCATGTGTACTAAATCAGAATGCGGGGACAGTATGTATGCGGCAGAAACACATGGCCTGAAACAAATGGCATGCTGTGCCTTCTAATACTATACGCGGCAGCATGCTAAGAGTTAACAGCGTGCGGTGCTTTGGGTTATTTTTATGATTTTTTTTTTTTCCATTTTAATAATGGCCATGGTTTGCGGCGATTTTTAGAGTTACTTTGTTGCGAAGACAAGCTATATCGCGGCAAATAAACTCTTAAAAAACCGCCACACATCGCTGTCGTTTCAAAATCGCTATAGAAATTCGTTGAAACATAACGTTGAAACCTAAAGCTATGCAGTATTTGAAATCAATGTACAAAAGTAATGTGTTTTCACTGCATGCATAAAAATGGTAATTCATTTACAACCTCTGAATCAGCCTCTATATGTTTTCAGCAGCAAATATAATCTTGATACATTAAAAAAAATTATAAAATAATTTCTTGAATTAGATTTTATTATTTTATTGCATATAAACTGTTTAAAATTGAGTCATATTTCTACCGTCTGTGCAGTGAGTCCTACATGGTGCTAGTTAATCACAGGTAGAAAAATGCTCATTCTTCACAAAAATATTTCAGACATACACCCAACCCAGACAAAATCCAGGTTGTACCATACCACTTAAAAAGTACCAAATAGATTCTCAAATTCAGAAACAATGTCCTCCAGGAAATGTGTAACAATTCATTTTATTAATGTAGCAAAAGATGATGATTTGTAGATGAAAATATTACTTATAAAACATCCAAACCTCTTATGTCACAATTAACAGTGTTGCAATTCGCTGTGCTGTATCAAAAATTGTTGCAAATATAAAGACAAAAGCACTGTCAAATCAAAAACATGAAAATAGACATTCCACAGAGATTACCACGTTAGTACAGGAGGAGAGCGTCATGCAGAGACCAAGGATGCGGGCGAAGATACAGCCACCTAGGCTAAATTACAGGAACCTGTCCCTACTGCAATACTAGCAACCTCACGGTTGCGCTTCGCCCCTTCCGGGTCTGTATCTATACCTGCACTATTCTCATCTCGTGGCTGTCTTCATGTTGAATAGGCGAGGCTGGAGGCAAGAAACGACGGACCTGTGCACCGGACCGCCGTAATCAGTTCTCCCGACGCGCGTTTCGTCATTCACTTAGTCATGGGAAATCAGTCACTGAAAATATTTCAGTGAAGGTTTATGTGAGATCCCTAATTATCAGTCACTCTCTTACTGCATGTGCTCTGAAATTCAAGATAAAATAATTGTTAAAAAAAAAAATGAAATACAAAAACTGAAAGAATAAAAGAAACAGTAACTTTGAACTGGATCCGGCATAAAAAAAAAAAAAAAAAGAATTAAATGCAGGAAACATTGTTAATGCTAGGTAAATTTAAACCACAATGAATTACAAACAGTGTTAGAGTTGAAAGTGATATTTCCTAGCTCAAGTCTAAGTAAAGTAAAGCTGGTCAGTGTCTGTGTACAATAAGCAAAAGCAAAGTATTCTTCCTGAAAATAATAACATTCATTTGATGACCCTTGAAATTCATCATCATTTTGTCTAAACTCATCTTTCCCTGCCGTTTTCCTCTTGTTTACAATCATCTGATCTATTGTGTCCTGTGGGCTTATTGCAGATTAATAGAACAAATAATTTACTGTAATAGAAATATTGCACAGTAACATTGTATTGTACATAGTCGCTTAGTAGAAAGATAAACACTCACCATGGGCTCAGAATAGATAAAATTGCAGGAGAGGAAGGAATCCTCCTTATATAGAGAGTGGATGTAATATTAAGATGTTACTGACATTACTTTGGGGATTAGAGGAAATTTAATGAATCATATCAGCCTTCTTGTTGCCTCTGGATTTCTGATTTTAATTGATTGTTGTTGTCAAATTAAAGTGACAATTATAATACTCCAGTTTTGCCAATAACCTTCAACCTGATACAAATTTACCAAGGGCTAGATTTACTAAGGGACAATTTTGTAATCACTGGATTTACTAAAGCCAAATTGCCTTAAAATCATCCCAAATGCAAAATTTTCAAAATCACTGTTTTTAAGATCACCATGGCGATTTTGAAAGGTCAAAACATACAAATCGCAGGATTTACTAACCAACGATTATTAAACTCGCCAAGAAATTGCTGGTAAACTCTGTTCTGTCCTCGTGGAGATCTGTTCAACGAGGCGAGGTTTGCCATGCCAGTATGCCATAATGGGAGGAATTCAGGAATATCTGCACAGATCTAGCACCGTGCAGATCCATGCAGTAAACTCAAGGTAGAGGGTATTTAAGACCCCTCTTCCGTGCATAGTTACAGACCCCTGCACGTACGGAAAGCACGGGGGGTTCTGAATACAGTCCCATATGAGTAACATCTTTAGCAGATTGCTGGTTACAAATATGCATTCTATTTCATTAAAATATACATAACATTCCGACCAATGAGAATCCAAGGAGGCAAATAGCGAAAATATACCCAGAAATGTTGGGGACTCCACCTGCTGGATTTCATGTGCTAATTTTTTTTGTTTCACTATTTTGGACACTATACATTACATACAGTATATATGCTAATAACACTATATACAGTATCTGTGGACATTTCCTTGAATAGTTCTTATGAGGCTGCTCCCAGGGCGTGGAGTCTAACTGGGGCCTGGTCTTCACTAGGGCCCCTTAGATAAACCACAGGGAATAAGACTGGATAAACCACAGGGAACAAGACTAGATAAACCACAGGGAATAAGACTGGATAAACCACAGGGAACAAGACTAGATAAACCACAGGGAATAAGACTGGATAAACCACAGGGAACAAGACTAGATAAACCACAGGGAATAAGACTGGATAAACCACAGGGAACAAGACTAGATAAACCACAGGGAATAAGACTGGATAAACCACAGGGAACAAGACTAGATAAACCACAGGGAATAAGACTGGATAAACCACAGGGAACAAGACTAGATAAACCACAGGGAATAAGACTGGATAAACCACAGGGAACAAGACTAGATAAACCACAGGGAATAAGACTGGATAAACCACAGGGAACAAGACTAGATAAACCACAGGGAATAAGACTGGATAAACCACAGGGAACAAGACTAGATAAACCACAGGGAATAAGACTGGATAAACCACAGGGAACAAGACTAGATAAACCACAGGGAATAAGACTGGATAAACCACAGGGAACAAGACTAGATAAACCACAGGGAATAAGACTGGATAAACCACAGGGAACAAGACTAGATAAACCACAGGGAATAAGACTGGATAAACCACAGGGAACAAGACTAGATAAACCACAGGGAATAAGACTGGATAAACCACAGGGAACAAGACTAGATAAACCACAGGGAATAAGACTGGATAAACCACAGGGAACAAGACTAGATAAACCACAGGGAATAAGACTGGATAAACCACAGGGAACAAGACTAGATAAACCACAGGGAACAAGACTAGATAAACCACAGGGAACAAGACTAGATAAACCACAGGGAATAAGACTGAATAAACCACAGGGAACAAGACTAGATAAACCACAGACTATAAACACTACAGGGGACCGGATTCAGATTGAATAGCACAAGGTCACTTACGCACGCAAGGGGCCTGATCCAGACCTACGATGTAGCGCTAGCGTACTAACGCTCAGCGTTACATCGTGGGACTCCCCCTGCCCTCAGCGTAGATACCCTCGCTTACGCCAGCTGATGGTTACCCTAACTTCAGCCAACGTAAGGGAGTGTAAATACGCTGGGACGGCGGCGTTAGTACGATAACGCCACCCTCCCATTACCCTCCCTCCCCCCGCCTCCCTTTACTAACTGCAGCGTAGTAACGATGGGGGACAGCCCGATAACTTCTGCCCGGTACATGCTTTTCAGCCGATCTTACGCTTACGCCCGCCATAGTTACTATGGTGGGCGTAGCTCTGGATCAGCCGCAAGGTGCGTAAGTGAGCTGATTTCACTGGAGGGCGCATATTATAGTAACCCTAGCATATAAACAATCGGACGGAACTTTGTTTCATGCGAGCCCATTCCCAAGGAAGCATGCTAAGTGTGCAGTGTGGGAGGGGGCTGCAATACTGTGGCGGATCAGTAGTCGTACAGACCGCTGATCAACACGTTAGACTTAATGCAGGCTTATGGCAGCGTCAGCTGGCATAAAGCCCGCATGACAGAGGGGAGTGACAGGGGGTGTGCACTCCCCTCTGTCTCGCGTAATTACAGGTCCCCGCACACACAGAAAACATGCAGGGGTCTGCATCCGGTCCAGGGTACATATATGAAGAGGGATCAGAGGGAGCACTAAACACCAAGCAGGAGTAACTGGAAATACTAGAAACAGAACTGCGTACACAAATACAAGAGTACATAAATACAAACAGAAGTCTAGATTACAGAGCAGGCTATATGCAAAATACAAGAAACAACAAAAAGCAAGGGTACAGGGAGCATATACACACCAGGAACTCAGGATTACAATTACTAATGACCAGCCAATACTCAGTGAACGGAAGTCCTATATGTGCAGGTGGAAGATAATTAATTAAGCGTCCCCTAGGGGCAGGTCAAGTTAATGTCCATGAAGCACAAAATAGTCCAAGATTGCCCCTAGGGGCGAGACAGGATATTGCACAAGATGTGTCCAGTAAGTTTTTGATGAAAAAGTATGCATAAGTTAGATCATCTCTTTTGATTTTGAATACTTTTTAATAATTTTTAGACAGCTCTTATTAGCTTCTTCCCTTTTCACATTAGCATTATATACATTATATATAAATGTGAATCAGAAAATACCAGCAGGTTGTTCAAGATAGATTAAAGAAAATGGTCATTAAACCTCTTGATAAGTGTTTTTTCTTCCTTGAGAACTGGGATGCACTCTCCAGAAACCATTGCATTTGCATTGTAACGTCTCTCTCATACAGATGGAATTTCAGCAGACTGGGCCTATCGTAAGTTGTCTTTCAAGTGCTGGGAAATGCCTGGACATACAGAAGTTTGGTTGGGTACACAGAGAGAGCAGTACCATCTCTTCCAATGGGAACAATGGGCAGTTGCCCAGCACTCTAAACTCTAGGAGCCCATGAGCAATGCTTCCAGCCATGCCTGGCCCCAGCAGTCAAAGCAAAGTATCTGATTACTGGTTTCTTGTGAAAGCAGTGCAGGAGCAACACATAAGGAGGGGGCAGAACACTGAACACATATGAAGGGTAAAGAAGGCTGAACACATAAGGAGGGGGCAGAAGACTGAACACATATGAAGTGGGAAGAAGACTGAACACATATGAAGGGGGAAGAAGACTGAACACATATGAAGGGGGCACAAGACTGAACACATATGAAGGGGGCAGAAGGCTGAACACATATAAAGGAGAGGGCAGAAGGCTGAACACATATAAAGGAGAGGGCAGAAGGCTGAACACATATAAGGAGAGGACAGAAGGCTGAACACA
>WWET01008951.1:10579-22076 GCA_011038615.1 Limnodynastes dumerilii
CTGGTCTATATATAATATACAGAGATAAGACTGCATATTGGACCGTATTCAGAATTAAGAGTGTTTTCCGTGCGTTCGTAATAGATCCGTACGTTCATACAAAATAAGTACATTTTGCAAAGTGAATAAATTTCGGAACGCAAAGCAACCTTATCATTAGCGTGCGTATATGTGATGGAAGTTAAACGCACGCATATATAACCGCACGTTTTCTGCATTACCACGCCTATTTTTTGCTATTTACATTCCAATTGACGCCTACTAATTAATAATCCATCCGATCTTTTATGTGCGTGCGGATTTTTTGACGTGCGGAAATTACTTACACATCATTCCAATTATGCTTCGTATCTCCATGCTCTGCACATGCGCACTGAATAGAAATCCCTCCACTTACGCATTTTGCGTGCGTAAGTTACCAGACGTTCTTAATCCTGAATCTGGTCAAATATTATCAGAACAGGATAGGACAGGACTGGTCTATATATAATATACAGAGATATGACTGGAAATTATCAGGACAGGACTGGTCTGTATATAATATACAAAAATATGAATCGATATTATCAGGACAGGATCAGACAGGACTGGTCTATACATAATATACAGAGATATGACTGGATATTATTAGCAGGACAGGACTGGTCTATGTATAATATACAGAGATATGACAGGATGTTATCATGACAGGATCAGACAGGACTGGTCTATATATAATATACAGAGATATGACTGGATATAATTATCAGGACAGGATCAGACAGGACTGGTCTATATATAATATACAGATATATGACTGGATATTATCAGGACAGGATCAGACAGGACTGGTCTATATATAATATACAATGATATGACTGGATAGTATTATCAGGACAGGATCAGACAGGACTGGTCTATATATAATATACAGAGATATGACAGAAAATTATTAGGACAGGACTGGTCTATATAATATAGAGATATGACTGGATATTATTATCAGGACAGGATCAGACAGGACTGGTCTATATATAATATACAGAGATATGACTGGAAATTATCAGGACAGGACTGGTCTATATATAATATACAGAGATATGACTGGATATTACCAGGACAGGATCAGACAGGACCATATAAAATATACAGAGATATGACTGGATATTATCAGGACAGGATCAGACAGGACTGGTCTACATATAATGTACAGAGATATGACTGGAAATTATCAGGACAGGATCAGACAGGACTGGTCTGTATATAATATACATTGATGTGACTGGATATAACTATAAAGACAGGATCAGACAGGACTGGTCTATATATAATATACAGAGATATGAGAGTATACTATTAGGACAGGATCAGACAGGACTGGCCTATATATAATATAGAGAGATATGACAGGATATTATCAGGACGGGATCAAAAAGGACTGGTCAATATATAATATACAGAGATGTGACAGGATATTATCAGGACAGGACTGGTCAATATATAATATACATAGATATGACAGGATATTATCAGGACAGGACTGGTCTATATATATAATATACAGAGATATGACAGGATATTATCAGGACAGGTGGTCTATATATAATATACAGAGATATGACTGGATATTATCAGGACAGGATCAGACAGGACTGGTCTATATATAATATACAGAGATATGAGAGTATACTATTAGGACAGGATCAGACAGGACTGGCCTATATATAATATAGAGAGATATGACAGGATATTATCAGGACGGGATCAAAAAGGACTGGTCAATATATAATATACAGAGATGTGACAGGATATTATCAGGACAGGACTGGTCAATATATAATATACATAGATATGACAGGATATTATCAGGACAGGACTGGTCTATATATATAATATACAGAGATATGACAGGATATTATCAGGACAGGTGTAGACAGGACTGGTCTGAATATAATATGCAGAATTATGACTGGATATTATTATCAGGACATGATCAGACAGGACTGATCTATATATAATATAATATAATAATAATATGTAATATAATAATTTATAATATAATATAATGTATTATTATATAATATAATAATGGTGTTTACGTGTATACGTGTGTAGTACTTGTGAGTTTTATGCTTTATAAGAAGACGACAAACGTTTTTATTTTACTGTTTAGTTTATTTTTCAGATAAGATTAAAAAAAAGAAAAGAAAAGGAACCTGATAAAGAAATTCTTTACAATACACGACAATGACGTTACGATCCATTTATAAAGGAAATCACACGCACGCCAGTCCTGTTTAGTGTCTTTTCACTCTCCGTATTACGTAGAAATTATCTGGAATACTAGAAGCCGCCTGTGATTGGTAGATGTTTGGCAAATGGCGTCTCCGAAATGCCACCAAGATAACGGACATAGCGAACCATTCTATTCAACTGCGGCAAAGTTATCGCCCCGCAAGGTCTGCTGACACCACAGACGGGGACCTCTCCGCCGCGAGGCTTCAGCGCCATCTAAACATGTTTTCCGTACCTGCGCCGTCATCAATTATTTTGGTTTGATGCTATTGGCCGTCGCAGGGAAGGCCGCAAGTGACCGGTTGCCAACAGCCGAGGACATGACCATAGTCTGTTCGTTTGTCTGTGAGGCGTGGCTACCAAAGCGATCGCCCAGAATCCAGCATATTGCAGCCCTGCTATCGAAGTTCCACACGCATCCAGTAATTGCAAATTCATGTGCAAACTACTTTAAGGTTAAGATCCTCTTCATGGTAATTTCATTTCCAGCTCCGTAATAGCGTCCTGCGTTAGTCATTGCAACGTGAGCATAAATGGCAACCCACATATCACGTAGAAAACGTAACGCAATGGCGCTATTACGGAGCCGCTCCCGCGGATTCCAGGAACATGTTTAGCTTTGCCTCAGCCTCATGGCGTGGAAGGATATCGCCTGTACAAGGTAAGGAACGCAGCGCAGGAGGACCAGAGGAGACGTCTTTCTAGGGTAGGATACAAGATGTCTTCCCTTGATTGGTCGGTTCTAGCGGACACGTCTGAGAGCTGGTAGATATTTATAGCATGGGATCCAGTAGATCTCCTGCTGATCTGGTGTAACTTTCCTCACACTCTGGATCCTGTACTTATTTAGGGGAATATTTAGCGGGCAGGAAGATATTGCACTTTCAGAGGCCACATAACCCAGAGTAACGGCAGATAGGCAAATATTGCACTTATACATCGCTTATTATCATCGGAGGCTAAATTTGAGGTGATTATAATGAGCCCACGGCCCACCCAGACATAATACTTATGACACAGAGGCGGGGCTGAAGTGACAAGGGGGCGTTCCCTCTTAGTCAAGTGACAGTATAGATGTACACATTCAGACCGCCATACCTACGAGGATTTCCCTGCAGTTGAGGCATAAAACCTACGGTAGCTCCTGGCTGGTGGATGTTCGCAGTGTGAGTAGGAGAAGCGTCAAAGCGATCGCACAATGGGCCTGATCCAGAGCAACGACCGCAAGCGAGCGTACGACGAGTGTATGCGAAAATTCGGGAAAAAATTCGCAACGCGCATGCCCAGTATGACAGCTTCCGGTCGCCCGGGCGTCATAAGCGAATAGCGGGCGTATTGTGAGCGTATTTTTCGCTCGCGGGGCGTGCGTTCTTTACGATGGTCGGCTGGGCGCCCGTTTTACTACAGGGAGGCGGGGATAGCCATTTAAATTGTACAGTATGGGCGTGCTAAGCCCGTACGCTCAGCGTATTTTGTGCGAATTTTCGTACGGCCGACGGTCGTACCCAGTGTAGGGTATAGGCGTCGTATGCAGGTACTTTACTATGGGAGTGTTAGGGGCGTGTATGGTTTTTCGCACGGTCGAACGAACGCATTCGCCCGTCGTGCGAATTTTCGTAGCGCTGGATCAGGCCCAATGTCACGGTCAAGTCGCCCCGTCTGGATTCGGCCTATAAATTGCTGCTCTCAGTGAGCAGCCTGAATTGTTTGCGGGCAATGGTAAAACTCCCGGGACGGACGAACGCGTATGGACATTAAGCAAAAAGTAGGCCCGGCGTCAGGATGCTGTCAGGGGCCGGGATGGTGACGCACCTCCGTGTAACGATTTGGGGACGAGGGCTCCGGCCTGTCTTTAGCCATCGCATATGTCCGCAGCGTAGGGGAAGATATCTTTCTTTCTTACCCAGAATCCTCCTGGTGTCCGCCGCGCGGTTCCTTACCCGTGTACAGGTGATTAACAGGAATGTCGTCACAGCAGTAAAGCAAAAAATCACACATTATAAAATAGAAATCCGTTTCATGTTTAACACTGCGTCCTTAACCCCCTCCGCTCCGCGTTACACCGTCTATTGGGAGAGTTGCGCCATCCAGAGATGGCCGCGTCTAACGTCCCCTCCGCTCACCGGTAACTAATAACGTTGTGCTTACAAAGGAGAAGGAGAGAGAGTCTGCCTCGGAGGGCGACCATACAGGATGGTGGCTGAGCGGCACGTATCAACCGGCCATCATTTCACGGACACGCAACTCCCCAAGAGACCAATCATTCTCCCTGGACAGCGAGAGGAGAAGGGGTTAATAGGGAGGCTTGCCATTAACCCCCGGGGACGCTCGGAGAGGACTTCCGCAAAGTGCGCCGACTTCTCTTTTATTTTGGTACAAAAGGCACAAATTATCCAGTCAAATCGTTAGCAGCTGCGTCCCCGGATTACGGCGACATCGGGGGGGCGCATACACTGAGCTACAGGGGGGGAGGCGGTAGTCATTGGCGCTGGGGTGGGTAACGGGAACATGTGACTGCTCCTATAAAGGATTCTTTTCTTTAAAGTGCATTTTGGATAAAATACAAGAAGACATCGCTTTTTATTTTCCGTGACGGCGTTATACATTCTGGTGCGTTCATAAGAACCTTTTTCTCTTGGCCGCCTGTTCTAGGATAGTTGGGAGAGATCAAAGAGAGAAATCTCGCCAACATATCGGGCACCACTAACCTGCCCGGGCGGATAGTGTGGCTGGCGCCAAGGGGGGGTAATGACAAGCTCCCTTTAGAAGACAATTTCCCCGTCCCAATAAACAAATACCAGTCATCTGGATAAATAACTCTATTTATATATGTATATATAGATTCTACTCGTAATAAAACTCTTTTTCTCTGTTAAATTCATCTGTGAAACGTGTTTTTCATTGAGTCCTTTAAAAGCAGACTGGACAGGGTCCTAATTGCGATCACACTGAGCGCGGGGGAGCGACACTTTCACCATAGCCCCCTTCCCGCGCGTTTTGCCTCCTGTCACAAGCGCGGTCTCTCCCGCGCCATTCCTCGATGGGCCGATCCTCTCGCCTTTTAGTGTTTGTTATTGAGTCGTTGTTTGTTTTTGCATGCACCGCAGACAGTCACAAAACCAGAGCGCAAAAGTCAAAGTCTCCGATCGTCCGTCCTTCACATATATATATTTTGTGTTTTTCATTTTAATAAATATCATTTTTTTTGTCCCTTTAATATTGTAGATGTTTGAGCAAAAAGAAAAAAAAAAAGGACAGCGGGTTCCTTTCCCCTCCAGAAGGGGGCGCCCTTGGCCCTGTGACAGTTCTGCGTGGTTACAGACGCGGGGCGGATCTCGCTACAGACCCTCCCCCGCCAACACTCTTTTTTTTTTTTTTTTCGTTTTGAGTTTTATTTAAACATACGGCAAACAACATGTCGTCTAAACACCACAACCTGATATGAAAAGAGAACACGTCATGATGTCTTTATATGGCAACAATCTCCATTCGCAGACACGCCTCGCACACTCACACACACAGCTGCTAGTGTACATGGGTCGCAGTTCCTTGGCTGTACATGGCTACATCAGGCCATGAGGTTCTGGGAGCGAATCGAAGAAAATAAAACAAAACCAATAAAAACCAACAAAAAATAAATATAAAAACTCCCAAAACGAAAGAAAAAATCAAATAAAACACGTAAAAATGTATGAATAATAAATCATTTAAACAAAATACCAGTCTCTGACTTTTTTTTTGTTGTTTTTGCATTTTTTTCCCCCTTGTGTTAATATTTTAAGGCTCTCTTGGAGTTAGGGGTGTGAGGAATCCCAGGAGGAGGGGGGGGGGGTCTTCTAAATCGGATCCACGATGTTGGAGAAGAGAGCCCTAAGAGCTGGAGTTCGTGTTTGTTGCTATATATCTCTATATACTTTGTTGTGCCTTTGGTGGCCAGACAGAATACAGAATACTAAGTGTGCTTTTATAATACAGTTGAGCGGAAAAAAGTTCACTGCGTCCGAGTCGGGTTGAACAGCAGCTGCTGCTCTCTGTGGGTCGCCTGCCACCGGCGCAAGGCAGCTAAACGTCCGTAGCGGCCTCCAGACATTGCCGTCACTGTCCTCGGATATTTATATTTCTGTACATCAATAGCAATGTGCGTTTCGCCTTTGCCGGTTTGTTGCAGTCCGATAGCGTCCGGTACGTTTTTTTTTAATAATTATACTTATGATTATTTTACACATAATATTCTTTGTCCTTGTTTTTCTGTTTCTTGTGCCCGGCTTTGGCGCTGTGCTGTTTCTCCTTCAGGGCGCCGTTGCTCTGAGCAGAGTTGCTGATGTAATTTCGCGTCTCGTCCACCTGGTAGGACCCCTCGTCTCGGTTTCTGTACTTGTACATGGCGTACAGGAGGATCAGGATGCACAGGGCGGCGGCTGCCACAATGCCGACGACCATTCCGGTGGTGCTGCTGGACTCCCGGACCACCTCAGAAGCCCCCGGGACCCGTCTGCTTCCCGGCATCGTGGGATTGGCTGTGGGCACATGACGGAACATGGGGGGTGTTATTAGCGGACTCCTGAGCTTAGTGCTGTCTAGCTCGTAGGCAGTGGGGAACGGTAGCAACACTATATCGGGTTGGGGTTTGAGCTCATGGTTATTCATTTTGCCAGCTGCCACCATCCCCGATGAAGAGGTGGAATGTATCAGCTCAGGGGGCAAACTTGTGGTAGAAGTCCTACCAGGTTCGAAGGCATTGTTGGGTCTAAAGTCTTGTGATCCCCATTTGGGTGCCTGTGATTTGAAGCCACCATTGAAGAATGATGTGGAAAGGCTCTTATCTGTTACCAAGGAGAGGGTGGTGTAAAAATCTTCGTCATCGGTAGGGGGCAGGTTAGAGTCAAAGGTTTCCCCTGAGCCAAACCCAGATGTCACCAAGCCATCATCATCATCATCATCCTCATCACCATCATCACAACCATCGCTGCCTTGGTCCGATAAGCAGGGCAACCCCACTTCAGGAGTCACAGACTGGGAATCTTTGGTGGTCTCAGTTACGGTGAGGAGTGGTCGAAGAGTGGGGGAGAGAGTAATGGAGGGAGATCGTGTAGCTACTGATGGGGGATCTAAGGGATCCTCTACTAAGACGGGTATGACTAATTCACCTCCTGAGAATGCAGAAAGAAGGAGAAAAAGAACAAGAGAAGAAGAAGAGGAACATCCAATTAGTAAGAAAATTCTACAGTACATGAAGGCATGCAGACGAGGACAATGGTCCCATTCCTGGAGGTCTACCTTGGCCAACCCTATCCTAGACAGATGAAAGGACAACTCCGCTCTACTCTACACTGCTTTGGGAGATGGGGCCAGTAACCCAACGATAATCCTTCTTTGAGTCTTTGAGCCTAATTGAATATCCCGTTGGAGTTTCTGTTGGGTTGGCCTCTAGACTTGGCGATCTTTGTGTACTGTATGACTAATCTCTAACATCTATGTGAACACGTGTGTGTGGGCTCCAAATCTAGGCCAAATGCTACTATTTATATCGAACAGGGAACTTTTGTGTTGAGTTTAGGCTCAACAGATGAGCAGTATTTCGATAGTCATGCACTTTGGTCGTCTAGTTGGAAAACTATGGGGTAGATCCAGAACTACGCCCTAGCGCCGATTGTATTTATGGTCAGCGTAAATACAATGCACTCCCCCAGTACACGCCCCTTGGTCAACCGTAACTTCACCTCCTTACGCTTTCAGAGCCGTACCTTAACTTTTTCTATCGTATATCCCGACGTAACTACGTGATGATCGTAACAGCCCAAGCACGCCAATACTGTACGATTTAAATGCATTCCTACATTTCGTAACTGCATCATACTTTCAGCTATCGTAATATAGGCACGCCCCTTTCGTTCGTACTTACGCCAATATTACGGACGACCGATTTACAATTTATGGCCAACAGCCAATTACGAGAGGAAGTAGTTACTGTGCGCATGCGCAGTGCCTATTTTTAGACAAGGTTACGCTTTTAGCAGGCGTATTTAAGCCCGTGGGCGTAGTTCTAGATCTGGCCCTATGAGTTCAGTACCTGTTAGCTTCTGATAGTCAATATAGTTGGCCAACTACGATAGGTCCTATAATCTACCTGCCACGTCTGTCATAGTGATCCCACCAGGATATATTTGAGGTGTAGCCATGAACGGTCAATGTGTTCTTGTTGTAGATGCCGGGCATAGGTTACCTAACTCAACTTTTCTACCAACTCGTGTGGACTCTGGGAAACCATTGCATACAATCACAATACACATCCAAAATTATAGTGAAATATTAAAAGCCCCCCCAGAAAAAAATGGAAAAAGAATAAAATAAATCACATAAATCTCCACAGCAAATGCAAGAAAATATGTTTGAAACCACAAAGATACCACAAAGAATTAAAAGAAAGTTTGGAAAAAGACGTAACTGAAATTAAGGTAAAATAAAAAAAAATCCCCAACTAAAGATTGTAAAAAATGAGAAGCAAAATAGAAAAAAAAATACCATGTGACAAAAAATATGGAAGAATTAGAATAAAAAATACGTTACTCTGTTGGCGACTTACGTCCACATATTTGCCGCATGTATTTTGGCATGTAAAAAAATATTACAAAAGAAAGTTGTATAAGAATGTCAAGCGCTACATTCTTCTTAATCCCCCCCAGATTATTAAACAGAAATCAAGGCAAGTTTATTAAGACGGGTCATAAATCTGGAACTATCATGGTTTATACGTTGTTAAAGAAAAAAAATAAAGGTGACACAGGTAAAAATGACACAAAGGACAGCAAGGAAAGACAGAGAGAAATTCCTGGCATCACACACGGCCGGTCCTTGTCTAATAACTATCGCTCGATATTCAATCAAATTATATAAAACGAATAGAAATGGAGAACGGATATATTGAAACCCCTGTTAACGTTTTTAGAATTTTGCTTTTTTTCGATATCGATTAATTCAGGATTAATAATTGATTAATACTTGGAGAGAAAAAAATCTGTATGTGCCTATAGATGCTGGATTACATATATATCGAACTATTGATATCTCTTCTTTACGGAGGGGTACGATCATTTTTGGTGGACAAAGAAAAAAGGATTTTACAGATGGAATAAGAGGATGTAAGGAAGGGAGGGAGAGAGGGGGGGGGAGGGTGTAAATCTATAAGGAGACTAAACATTGGATGAATATGAGTAGGCCGAAGGCGTGAACCAGTTGCCATGTCCGTGATAAGGCGTTACGTAGCGATCTAGCAGCTTTTGAGCTTCTGGCTGTAACGAAGGGACGGGCAAATATATAGAACAAAAAGAAACAAAAAAACAAAAAAAAACAAAAAAACAAAATGAACATTTCATGCCCATCTAAAAGAAAAAGCAAAACTCTAAACACCGACAGATATTACAAACCCTAAACTGCAACTTGTCCGACATGCAGGTTTCCAACACCTCCATCACCCACCCATAGCGATTCGGATCCACAGCAATCAGTTGTAAGAAAAATAGACAGTATCAAAAAACCCCAAAAGATTTTTTTTTCTTCTACTAAAAAAAAAAAACCCAAAAAGCTAAATAAATGAAATTAGAGTGGGCTGTTAATATGAAGAGCAGAGATGTATTAAGTCCCAACAGACGGCGCCCAATCTGCTCCCGGGAACAATTTTAGCTGCGGGTCGGAAAGAGAGCTTATAGAGTAGCGGTTATTGGGTGCAGCCGGTCCGGCAGCTAAAGTTGCTCCTTGGTAAAATGCGTCACAAGATAAAAAAAAACGACAGTGTGTTTTGGGGGATCAGATTTATGCAGGGGCAGAATTTTGCAAACAAACCAAGCATCAAATAAAAGGCTGTTATATCAGAGAAGAATTACATGAACAAAAACCACACGGAGGGGGAGGGGGAGGGAGGAAACATTCTTATCCCGCAAGGGAGATCCGTCCTGTAATGCCAGAACATAAGGAATGCTGGACAGTTTTCTGGGATGCACACACAGACCGCGCAAGAGGCGGAGCTTGTTGTTAGATTGGCAGTTTAGGATACTGTAACCTGGACGTTTTCCAGATCTGATCAGCAGGGGAATTATTTTGGTTTCATGGAGGGTTGGCAGGAGGAGCGGTCTGTTTGTGCATGAGAAATATACAGGAAAAATAAAGAGTTTGGTAGAAGTGGACAGTGGGTCGGCTCGTGGCTGCAGGATGTGGATGCATGCTTAAAGTTGCATTTAGGGAAAGTATACAAAAAAATAAAATAAATACAACAACATTTCAGCAAGGCGGGGGAGGATCAGGAAAGCAGACAGCAAGGTGGGGTAGGATCAGGAAAGTAGGCAGCAAGGCGGGGACGATCAGGAAAGGAGGCAGCAAGGCGGGGGAGGATCAGGAAAGGATGCAGCAAGGCGGGGTAGGATCAGGAAGGGAGGCTGCAAGGCGGGGGAGGAATAAGACAGAAGGCAGCAAAGCAGGGGAGGGTGAGGAAGGGAGGCATAAAGGTGGGGGCGGAACAAGATAAAAGGTAGCAAGTCTGGGGAGGATCAGGAAGGAAGGCAGCAAGGAAGGGAAGAATTGGGAAAAGGTGCAGCATTGCGGTGGTAGGAACAGGAAGGGAGGCAGTAATGCGGGGGAGGATCAGGAAGGGAGGCAGTAATGCAGGGAAGGATCGGAGTAAGAGGCAGTGATACAGGGAAGGATCGGGGTGGGAGGCAGTAAGGCAAGGAAGGCTCGGGAAGAGAGGCAGTAAGAGGGGAGGATCAGGTAGGGGAGGCAGCAATGCGGAGGAGGATCAGGGTTCAGGCAGTAGTGCAGGGGAGGATTGGGATAGGAGACAGTAATGCGGGGGAGAATCGAGGTGGGAGGCAGTAATGCGGAGGAGGATCGGGGAGGGAAGCAGTAATGCGGGGGAGGATCGGGGTGGGAGGCAGTAATGCGGGGGAGGATCAGGGTGGGAGGCAGTAGTGCAGGGGAGGATTGGAATAGGAGACAGTAATGCGGGGGAGGATCAGGGTGGGAGGCAGTAGTGCAGGGGAGGATTGGAATAGGAGACAGTAATGCGGGGGAGGATCAGGGTGGGAGGCAGTAGTGCAGGGGAGGATTGGAATAGGAGACAGTAATGCGGGGGAGGATCAGGGTGGGAGGCAGTAGTGCAGGGGAGGATTGGAATAGGAGACAGTAATGCGGGGGAGGATCAGGGTGGGAGGCAGTAGTGCAGGGGAGGATT
>WWET01008952.1:0-25151 GCA_011038615.1 Limnodynastes dumerilii
GAGGGGGAGATGTCCAATGTAACAGGTAGGATGGTGTTATACACAGGACAATGCTTCATATGAGGGACTGAGGACAGATCTGAGGTGGGATTGTGCTCTGGATAAAAGAAACAGGAGAACAACAATAGAGATATCAAAGGATATAGTTACCTTCATGACCCAAAGCCTTAGTTCTATGGACCGTTAAAGGACAGTGTTACAAAGGACATAGATACACCCACAAAACCCACCAGATACCAGGTGTGGTCAATTTGGTGACATCTCATGATATACCAGACCTTGCAACCTTGCAAAGCTAGAATCCATCAGGAGGTCTGTCTGTGCCGCTCAGGGGCATGGAAGCTGGATGAGGGATGTTTTGTCTCACTTATCGGGGAGTCATTTACCACTCTCATCTTCCACATTTTAATAAACTCAGCTCCAGTGCAGAGAAGCAGAAAAGAGCCATCTCTCACTCACCAGGCTCAACGCTGGTCCATAAGTCGACCGCGTCGGTGGGTGCAGACGGGGATGCAGGTAAGAGGCAGGTCGTGGTCCTCCAGAAAAGCGTACAGAAACAGAGATGGTGAGGCAAGATCCGAGAAGAGCAGGAGTTGTAGTTACAGGTAGCGGAGTCACAGCAACTGAGGCTGGATACAATGACAGAACCAGAGATACTGTGACACAACCAGGAACCAGGTAACCACACATGAGCGAACTCAAGGACACAAGTCAGCAGACTAAGGTTACCTATTGCTCTGACAGGGAAGAAATGTTAGTGAGGGGTTTTAATAGAGCAGGTTATGAGACAGTCCAGCAAGGTAATGAGTAGCACCTGTGAGATAATGCCTGCAGCAAGGAGTAAACCTGAAAGTACAGAAGTAAATGGAGTCATGTGATCAGCAAAATGTAACCTACCAGTACTAAATAAAAAAAATATATGAACCTGGGAGCTAAAATGAATAAACAGGGGATGGGGTGTGATACTGATGTGGATAAGTGCTAAGAAAAGGGGGAGGTTGCAGTGTGACCACGTGATGAAGAAAATGGGGGGATAATTAAAATACTGTGTACAACAATAAATAGCAAATACAATTCATAAATAAATTCTGTTTTATAAAAAAGTTCACTATAAATAAAATTGTTCCAAGGAGTAACCCAATACTGTAAATTGCTTATTCTAAAAGTATTTGTTTAAAAATGAAGTCCAAAAAATAACTTAATGTGTAAGAATCACAGTCTCATTAAAATCTTCTCCTCTTTGTGTGCAGCTCTTCTATAATCACAGGGGATATCGCAGTCTCAACAAAAGGTCACTCTTAGTATATAATTCTTTTCCAATTGACAAAGTTTTCTAGCAGTAAAAGTCAGAGTTACTCACTGTTCGGAAGTTTTCTATTATATCTGCACAGGTGCTACTGGAGTGAGGATGATTTCTCCTGTGATGTCTCTGTTCCTTTCCTATACGCTGCTATGTGTTGCTGTATGGAGACAGGAATGGTCCTTCTTTGTAGCAGGAGATTAGTTTAGAAGTGTCCTTTTTTTCACAGGTGCTGGCAGATTAAAGATGAATTCCTGGGGTGTCCTTGTTATTTAAGTACTGACGCGGTTCCGTACTGTAGTGTATAGTTGGAAAAAAAGGCTTCTTGTGTGATGCGAGTGAAGAAAATATCTGGATCAATGGGAAGTTTGTATCTTGGGATGCCGCACTCCACCATAGATAGGGGATAAAGGGTATTCCCGTGCGGCAGAGAGGCCCGCAGCTCTCCGTTCCCCAAAGAGTAGTGTTCAATGATATGTTTAAAAGAAATGAAGATTTATTAAATATATTATAAAACAAATAAACAGAAAGCAAATCAACAGAAAAGATGTAATAACGTACCATAGGGCACTGCACTGTGAGTAGATGTAAAAGACCCGGGAATACACTCACGGGGCGATGCACACTGATAGGAAAAGATCACAATAGTTCTCTCAAACAGCTTAACCATTACCCGACGCATTTCAAATCTAAAATGATTATTTTTTAAGGCAAAAAGGGGGTAAGCTGATTAACAAAGTATTTAAAGGGTTTTTGGACCAATCAGAATAGTTTAGGTCACATAAATAGTAAAACACAGAGGCATAAAAGTTATTACAATAGAATAAATCATGAACATTATAAAAAAAGGGTAAGTATTCGTTAAAATACAGAAAGGAAAATACTTTCTTATTGCAATTTGAACGAATTTAAAAGATACAAATGAATATGATCAATTAAAACTTATTTTTGCGATTATCTAATAATAAATTATATCAAGGAGAAGGTATGTATACCTTACACATGAATAAACTCCATTATTATTCTGAATTATACATTACAGACCAATAGGATTATCGGGAAATAAAGCAGAGAAATATTTATATTAATCATAAAGTGATTGAGACATTTTGGTATTTTAAACAAATATTCTAATAAAATATAACATTGCCAGGGGTAGGGATATGACCAATTAAAATCACTCCATTTCATAAAATATCGCATCTATTAAGAATTTTGCCCTATCAACCAATAAGATGATTAAAATAAAACAGGGAATGTATACCTTAATTATAGGGAATTTAGAATAGATTCACATTTTAGATAATAATTATAACAAATAAAAACTCTTAAATAGCTGAGTTTTATAAAAACATTATTACTTTAGGTTCAATCTAAAAGACTAGTTTAATTTTCTGAACAAAAACAGGAGATAAATATATTAAATATAGGGCAATTAGGAGGAATAAATATTCTTTCTTAAAACATATATTATAAATTTAAACTAAGTGGAGTCTGCAGTACTTAGAATTCCCTGGTAGTCTCCCACCCAGGTACTAACTAAGGGCTGGATCCAGACCTTGTTAAGTGCATGAACTTAGTTACACCTGGGCTAAACCATGTTGATTTCAGGGGAGTCATATTTAATACGCTGCAAACAGTATTAGAGTTGAGAGGTGATGTTTCCTATCCCAAGTCTAAATAACAGTGTGATAGTAAAGCTGGTCAGTATATGTGTGCAGTAAGCAATTTAAAGATATATCCCTGCATGCAAAGTATACAATTAACTTGACTCCCCCTGAATTCAACATGGTTTAGCCCAGGTGTAACTAAGTTAATGCACTTAACAAGGTCTGGATCCAGCCCTAAGCCTTTGCCTACTTAGCTTCCAAGTTCACAAGTGGTTAACATCTCAAAGGTAGTTTGACTGCAGTATATACAAACCGCTTTTAGGAATACGAGTGGACTTACCAAATAATCAATTTACGAACCATTTCAACTCGAAATCATTGTTAAGGCCCAAAGGAGAAAGAGTTTGTAATTTGAATATCCATTTCATCTCGGCTTTAACAAGTCTAGACTCCAGATCGTTGTTCCTCCAATTAGATCTTACATTTTGTATACCCATAAATTTTTTAATAGAGTTGGTTGAACATTGGAGGGATATTTTAAAATGGTTTGATAGGGCATGGTCTGATTTTCTTTTGTTATGTTTATTAAGTGTTCTTGGAGTCATGTCTTTAGTTGTCTTGAGGTTTTACTGATGTATACTTTTTGACAAGAACATTGTAACAGATGTATAACACTTTAAGTATTACAGGTAATGAATTTGTTAATTTTATGTGTGATACCATTAATTTAAACATTTTCCACTTTTTTGGGGCCTTTTACTATTTTGCAGATCTTACAATCGCCACACCAATAGAATCCTTTTGTCTTAATAAAATTATTATTTTGATCTTGTTCAACTCCTAACCAGTTTGTTTTTAATGGAGGGGGCTCTCCTATAAATGAAATTCGGTTCATTAGGGAGGAAGGTTTCTAGTGTCTTATCCATTTATAAAATGTGCCAGTTTCTTTTAGTAATGCTCTCAACTTTTTTATGTTCACTACTATATTGAGTTATGAAGGCAGTGTTGAACCGGTCCAAATTGGAACTGTGTTCCCCTGCTTTCTTACTCTGCAAGAGATCCTTCTGCTTAAAAATCCCTGTCTCTTTGGCTACATTTTTAAGGGAAGATTCAGGATAGCCATTCTCTGTGAATTTCCTAACTAGACTCTGAGCCTGTGAATTATATATTTTATTGTCAGTACAGTTTCTCCTGAGTCTCTTGAACTGTCTTATAAATGGTGGTTACTTGTTACTTATATATAGGAGTTTGCATCAGTTGGTTTTGAGAATGTACTGGTTTTAATTTGGTCTTCTTCTGGATATATATATATAAGTCCAGAATATAATTATTTCTATTTTAAAGGGGATTTTATATGCAAGATCAGGGCACAGCCATGGCTACCAAATTTGCTCCCAGCTATGCAAACATTTTTATGGGCCAGAGCTAAAATTCCTCAGTGTGGGATGGCCATGGCTTTGGGAGCAATCTGGTATCCTAATGGCTTGTTATAGATGTTGTTTTATTTATATGGAAGGGAAGTGAAATAGAATTAAAGACATTTTGTGATTATCTTAATAACAATGAGCTCAATATTAAACTTACTTTTACTATTAGCAAATTATTTGTAAACTTTCTGGATAGATATATATATATATTGACCAAAAAACTGTCACTCCTCATAATAAAGACCAGAAAAATACTTGCCCTGGTGCTGCATCAAATAGTCACTGCATCAAATAGTCAATATACAGTCCAAAAAATAGAAAGCACTCAAGGGACTTGAAAAGGGTGAAAGAAATAAAGTTAATTTTTCGGTTAAAGTTCTTTTTATCTGTACTGTTGTCTATCAGCCCTAAGTAAAATCACGGTGTAACTGGATTGAAACGTTGGCCTCTTCAACGTACATGACTCTAAATTTACAGTTATGGAACAATAAATGAACTTTATTTATTTCTCCCTTTTCAAGTCCCTTGAGTGCTGTATATTTTTGGGGATATATATATATATAGTCATCACAGTCAGACATGACCATTCCCCATCCTAACCATTCACCCACACACCCTGCCCATACTATTAACCCTTCTCAATCCACGACACATGGCCCATGTCCTCCTACACTAAACATGACCCCTCCCCTGCCCATTCCCTTTCCCCTGACTTTTTACACCTGACTCTGTGCTCTCCACTTCAGAGAGAACGTCAACATCACAAGTTAACCAATTCCATTGTAGACCATCATGTTTATGTGTGGTTATTTTTTTTTCTTACTTATTTTTTTTGTGTTATTTAATACCAAATTTCATGTAACATCATAAGTTTGTAATAAAAATCATGATGTTACAATGTCAAGGTGTCAATGTATATCAGGATCATAAAATTACATATAGAATTATGCAATTATGAACAATTATTCCATAGTAAATGTATTAATTGTTCAATAAAAAGTATTTTAGATCTGTAATGTGTTTACAATTTTTTCATGGCTGTGCCCTGATCTTGCATATAAAATCCCCTTTAAAATAGAAATAATTATATTCTGGACTTATATATATATATCCAGAAGAAGACCAAATTAAAACCAGTACATTCTCAAAACCAACTAATGTAAACTCATATATAGAAACAACAAGTAACCACCATTTATAGGACATATATCATTCACAGGCTCAGAGTCTAGTTGTGAAATTCACAGTGAAAGGCTATCCTGAATCTTCCCTTAAAAATGTAGCCAAGGAGACAGGGATTCTTAAGCAGAAGGATCTCCTGCAGAGTAAGAAAGCAGGGGAACACAGTTCCAATTCGGACCAGTTCAACACTGCCTTCATAACTCAGTATAGTAGTGAACATAAAAAAGTTGAGAGCATTATTAAAAGAAACTGGCACATTTTATTAAGGGATAAGACACTAGAAACCTTCCTCCCTAATGAACCGAATTTCATTTATAGGAGAGCCCCCTCCATTAAAAACAAACTGGTTAGGAGTTGAACAAGATCAAAATAATAATTTTATTTAGACAAAAGGATTCTATTGGTGTGGCGATTGTAAGATCTGCAAAATAGTAAAAGGCCCCAAAAAAGTGGAAAATGTTTAAATTAATGGTATCACACATAAAATTAACAAATTCATTACCTGTAATACTTAAAGTGTTATACATCTGTTACAATGTTCTTGTCAAAAAGTATACATCAGTAAAACCTCAAGACAACTAAAGACATGACTCCAAGAACACTTAATAAACATAACAAAAGAAAATCAGACCATGCCCTATCAAACCATTTTAAAATATCCCTCCAATGTTCAACCAACTCTATTAAAAAATTTATGGGTATACAAAATGTAAGATCTAATTGGAGGAACAACGATCTGGAGTCTAGACTTGTTAAAGCCGAGATGAAATGGATATTCAAATTACAAACTCTTTCTCCTTTGGGCCTTAACAATGATTTCGAGTTGAAATGGTTCGTAAATTGATTATTTGGTAAGTCCACTCGTATTCCTAAAAGCGGTTTGTATATACTGCAGTCAAACTACCTTTGAGATGTTAACCACTTGTGAACTTGGAAGCTAAGTAGGCAAAGGCTTAGGGCTGGATCCAGACCTTGTTAAGTGCATTAACTTAGTTACACCTGGGCTAAACCATGTTGAATTCAGGGGGAGTCAAGTTAATTGTATACTTTGCATGCAGGGATATATCTTTAAATTGCTTACTGCACACATATACTGACCAGCTTTACTATCACACTGTTATTTAGACTTGGGATAGGAAACATCACCTCTCAACTCTAATACTGTTTGCAGCGTATTAAATATGACTCCCCTGAAATCAACATGGTTTAGCCCAGGTGTAACTAAGTTCATGCACTTAACAAGGTCTGGATCCAGCCCTTAGTTAGTACCTGGGTGGGAGACTACCAGGGAATTCTAAGTACTGCAGACTCCACTTAGTTTAAATTTATAATATATGTTTTAAGAAAGAATATTTATTCCTCCTAATTGCCCTATATTTAATATATTTATCTCCTGCTTTTGTTCTGAAAATTAAACTGGTCCTTTAGATTGAATCTAAAGTAATAATGTTTTTATAAAACTCAGCTAATTAAGAGTTTTTATTTGTTATAATTATTATCTAAAATGTGAATCTATTCTAAATTCCCTATAATTAAGGTATACATTCCCTGTTTTATTTTAATCATCTTATTGGTTGATAGGGCAAAATTCTTAATAGATGCGATATTTTATGAAATGGAGTGATTTTAATTGGTCATATCCCTACCCCTGGCAATGTTATATTTTATTAGAATATTTGTTTAAAATACCAAAATGTCTCAATCACTTTATGATTAATATAAATATTTCTCTGCTTTATTTCCCGATAATCCTATTGGTCTGTAATGTATAATTCAGAATAATAATGGAGTTTATTCATGTGTAAGGTATACATACCTTCTCCTTGATATAATTTATTATTAGATAATCGCAAAAATAAGTTTTAATTGATCATATTCATTTGTATCTTTTAAATTCGTTCAAATTGCAATAAGAAAGTATTTTCCTTTCTGTATTTTAACGAATACTTACCCTTTTTTTTATAATGTTCATGATTTATTCTATTGTAATATGCCTCTGTGTTTTACTATTTATGTGACCTAAACTATTCTGATTGGTCCAAAAACCCTTTAAATACTTTGTTAATCAGCTTACCCCCTTTTTGCCTTAAAAAAGAATCATTTTAGATTTGAAATGCGTCGGAGAATTGTTAAGCTGTTTGAGAGAACTATTGTGATCTTTTCCTATCAGTGTGCATCGCCCCGTGAGTGTATTCCCGGGTCTTTTACATCTACTCACAGTGCAGTGCCCTATGGTACGTTATTACATCTTTTCTGTTGATTTGCTTTCTGTTTATTTGTTTTATAATATATTTAATAAATCTTCATTTCTTTTAAACATATCATTGAACACTACTCTTTGGGGAACGGAGAGCTGCGGGCCTCTCTGCCGCACGGGAATACCCTTTATCCCCTATCTATGGTGGAGTGCGGCATCCCAAGATACAAACTTCCCATTGATCCAGATATTTTCTTCACTCGCATCACACAAGAAGCCTTTTTTCCCAAGTATACACTACAGTACGGAGCCGCGTCAGATACTTAAATAACAAGGACACCCCAGGAATTCATCTTTAATCTGCCAGCACCTGTGAAAAAAAGGACACTTCTAAACTAATCTCCTGCTACAAAGAAGGACCATTCCTGTCTCCATACAGCAACACATAGCAGCGTATAGGAAAGGAACAGAGACATCACAGGAGAAATCATCCTCACTCCAGTAGCACCTGTGCAGATATAATAGAAAACTTCTAAACAGCGAGTAACTCTGACTTTTCTTAAGTACTTATTGTGCTAGAAAATTTTGTCAATTGGAAAAGAATTATATACTAAGAGTGACATTTTGTTGAGACTGCGATATCCCCTGTGATTATAGAAGAGCTGCACACAAAGAGGAGAAGATTTTAATGAGACTGTGATTCTTACATATTATTGGCCTGATCCAGAACTACGCCTCGGAGCGAATTTACGCGTGGCAGAGATGTAAAATCGCTCTTTTGTACACACTGCGCATGCGCACCATAGAAAATACGCACATTAACGTAGCATAATTGTGCACGTACGGGCCATTCACGTATGTGTCACGTAAATACTTACGTGTGGGCGTGCCAATTTTAAGTTACTCCAAATTACGTGTGAAATACGTGAAGTAGGCGGGGGGTTGTATTTAAAGTGTACATTCAGCCCATACGTACGTGTGCGTATGACAGCGGGTACATTGGGAAAAGTTAACGTAGGGTTTGGAAAGCGTATCTTGACAAAATACGTCCGTGCAAGGGGTGTGCCGAGGGGAGTGTAACGAATTTACGTACGGCAAACATAGTTCTGGATCTACCCCATGTTGTTATTTTTTGGACTTCATTTTTAAACAATGACTTTTAGAATAAGCACTTTACAGTATTGGTTTACTCCTTGGAACAATTTTATTTATAGTGAACTTTTTTATACAACGGAATTTATTTATGAATTGTATTTGCTATTTATTGTTGTACACAGTATTTTAATTATCCTCTTCCCCCTTTTCTTCATCACGTGGTCACACTGCAACCTCCCCCTTTTCTTAGCACTTATCCACATCAGTATCACACCCCATCCCCTCTTTATTCATTTTAGGTCCATATATTTTTTATTTGGTCTATTTATGGTTAGAGGAGTGTGGTGACACCCTCTTTGGCACGTTGGGCAGCTTATTCTCCTTAACATTTTAAAACAAAAAAATGTCCAATTCCCTATTAATTCACACAGCACCATTTTAACACACTCTTTTCACATTTTGTTAATCTACCAGTACTGTAGTCCCAGCCCACTCTAAGGGCCTCATTCACTAAACGCAATTTGGCCCAAATCACGAGATTTTGAGCTTAAAAATCACTAATGGCGATTCACTAAGCCAAAAATCACGTGATTTTAAGAATTTTGAGATCGCGGGTCCGCAAATCGCGGTCCCGACATTTTTGTATTAGAAACATAGAATGTTTCTAATTCCCTAAATGGGATTTTCACCGAATCGCTGTGAAATCGCATTGAGATCACAAGACATAAAATCGCATCTCTAGAGATGCGATTTTATGTTTTTGTGCCGATTGCGAGCATTAAAACACGTCTGTAAAACAGACATGTGTTTTAGTGCTGAAAAATGTCTGCAACGTGCAGGCATGCTGTAGCCACTGAATTACAAGGATCATTAAAGGTGATCCTTGTAATTCTTTGTTTACAGCATGGATACACTTGTATCCATGCCGAACTGCATGTAGTGTGTGTAAAAAAAATAAAAAAATTAAACAAATAAATTAACCCTTTAAAAAATCTAATAAAGAGTTACATATGTAAAAATAATTATTAAACCTAGCTAACATTCCCCCCTACGTGTATGCACTTACCTTAGGAGGTCATCTCTTTTTGGTGCTTTTGTCGTTTAGGAATTAAAACAATAAAAAATAGTGAATAAATACTTCTGTTTATAATAATAAACATTCCCTTGTTTGAAAATCCTCTGCGTGTGTGTACAAACAAGCATAGGGTAGAATGAAAGCTTGGGAGTCAAGGAGCCAGATTTACTAAGCTGCGGGTTTGGAAATGTGGAAATGTTGCCCATAGCAACCAATCAGATTATAGCTGACATTCTCTAGTTTGTAATAGGAACGTGAGAGCTAGAATCTGATTGGTTGCTATAGGCAACATTTCTTTAACTTTCTTTTATTGAAATAGTAGACAAAGTTTACAGAAACAATGGTACAAGATAGGCAGGGTCTGACATTTTAAAATAGTAATAGCAATAGAAATATAACTGTTTAACAAAGAATGACTAAAGCTTTAGGTCTATGGGGGCAGGGTGGGGTACAGGGAAGGAGGGGAAGGGAATTGGTCACCGACGTATAAGCTATGACAGATCTCAAGACCTCGGGCAGTCTAGAGGACAAGGGTCAGAGCCAGGGGGGAGTAGTGGTAGCTAGACCTCTGGCCCAATTCATAGAGGTAAGTGGGGATTGTTGGTTGAACCATGGAGTCAAAACTTTATAGAAGGCCTCCTCAGTACCTTTCAAGTAAACGGTCATTTTGTCCATGCCTGTCACAAACCATATGTACGAGACCAAAGATCAGAGAGAGGGGGCTGTTGGTTGCTTCCAAGCTCTAGCTATAAGGCATTTAGCCACTGCCAAGATATGGAAGGCTAATTTGCGACTTGAAGCATACATATCGGGGATAGGGTAGCAGAGGGAAAAAAAACACGGTATATTTTTTTGGGGGGTGACAGTAACAGAGTTGTCAGAAGAGTATGGACCATTTCTCAGAATGGGGTTAGCCTGGGGCAGGTCCACCATATATGGATGAATGCCCCTGTGGCTCCGCACTGGCGCCAGCACAGGGAGGAAGCTGAAGGGAAGATAATTGGTAGCCGCTCAGGTGTAAGATACCAGTGATAGTACATTGTATATGCGTTAATTTTAGTGTAAATGGAAGATTTGGCTATGTTCCCTAATGTCTTCCCAAGGTTCATCATCATCCGGACAGGGTCCCAAGTCTCTCGCCCAGTCCACTTCATGTTTATTCTGAGGGCCATTGTGGGCCTCCAGCAGAATGACATAGAGGGTAGAAATCATTCCCTGGTGGAGTGGAGCCGACAGGCAGAGATTTTCAAATGTAGTCAGGGATGAGCGGTGGGCTGATAGGGGAAGACTTTGTAGGTAGTGACGAATTTGAAAGAAGTGGAATGGGTTTGGGTTAAGGGCTGGGAACTTTTGCTGGAGGTTGGAAAGAGTCAACCAATCATTACCGTCTCTAAGATTGTGGATACACCGAACTCCAAGGCATCGCCACGGGCACGAGAAAGCTTTAGATTGTCCTGGAGGGAAAGCGCAAGGGTAAAAGAGGGGAGGATAAGGGGGGAGAGGCCAACCATGGTCTGCAGGCATCCCATAGCAAAGCCGAAAAGGCTGTCGTGGGAAGTAGAAGTAGGGAAGGGATGACACATCCAGGAAGGAGGTTTTAATATCTACCCAGGCCAGTCTACCAGGAGTGGTGTAAGAGGCCACCACATGACTAAAGTGAGCAGCCTGGTAATATAGTTTAGGATATGGAAACCCACGACTTCCATGCATAGTTGGTTTCTTAAGCAATGCCAACCGAGTATGGGGGGGGGGCGATGGTTCCATATAAACCTGGCCAGGAAGCGCTGGATTCCCATGAGTATTGTAGCAGGTACTTTTACTGGTAGGGTGGAAGTAATATAGGAGTTTGGGAAGTATGGACATTTTAACCACAATGATCCTGCCCAGCCACAAGATAAAAAGATGCCTCCAGGAATATAGTTCTGCCCGATAAGAACCTGTTAGGTAAATGCCTAGGTACCGCATCCTCGATCGCTGCCATTTAAATTAAAAAGTAGAGATTAAGAATTGACCCTCTGGGGCAGATGTGTTTAGCAGGAGTGCTTCAGATTTTGATAAGTTACTTTTGTACCCTGACAGCTGACCATAGTGTTGTAAAGTAACAGATTAGGCAGGGTTATACGTGGGTTTGTTAAAGTAAGGAGGACATCGTCTGCAAATAGTGATGACTTGTATTCACTATGCTCGACCCTAACACCCGATATATCCGGAGATTCTCTTATAGCCGCCGCCAGGGGCTCAATTACTAGGGCAAAGATTAAGGGGGAAAGAGGGCAGCCTTGGCGGGTGCCATTACTGATGTGGACTGGGGAAGAGGGTATGCCTTTAATCATAATCTTTGCTGAAGGGCACATGTACAGAGAGCGGATTCCAGCTAGGTATGAACTGGTAAGGCCAAATTTCTGTAGAGCTTGATCTAAAAAGTCCCAAGAGATTCTATTGAGAACTTTCTCAGCATTGAGAGATAAAATTATCGTTGGGGAGTCTCATTTACTTGCGATGTGAATCAGGTCTATAGCGTGCCTGGTGTTGTCTCTCGCCTGCCTGCCCGGGATGAACCCCACCTGGTCGTAGTGGATCAAGGAGGGGAGAACTGCATTCAATCAAGTGGTCAGGATTTTAGCATACAGCTTAATATCTGTGTTAAGTAAAGATATTGGCCTGTAATTAGTGCAGTTTTGGGGGTCTTTGCCCTCCTTAGGAATTACAATAATTCTCACCTCCAGTGACTCAGACGGCCAGGAGGATCCAGCCAAGGCTGCATTAAACATAGAGCGATGGTGGGGGAGTATGAGAGGGGCAAAATGCTTGTAATAGGCTGCAGAGAATCCATCTGGGCCGGGAGATTTACCTGATTTTTGTGACTTAATCGTCTCCAGAATCTCCTCTGAGGATATCTCCTCCTTTAAAGAGACCATCTTATCTGGGAGTAGAGTTGGGAGATTACTTTATGCAAGTGAATCATTGATTAGATCAGTTCTGGGGCGAGATGTAGGGGTGGTTGACTGAGGGGGTAAATTATAAAGGTCTTTGTAGTATTTCTGAAAGGCTATGCGGATGGTCTGGGGGTTGTGAAGAAGGCTACCTGTGGGTGATCTAATTGCCAGGATGTTACGTGCAGAAATTCTAGATCGTATTTTAGAGGCCAGCAGTTTGTCTGCTTTGTCGCCCTTCTCGTAGATATATTTGAGCTTATCTATGAATAATGTTTCATTCTCTGACCACTAGAGGCAGCCTGTCTTGTTCTTCTTTCCCTCCCTCTCTCCTTTCCTTCCTGTGGTTTTATCTCACCACAAAGCAATGCAGAGGAGAGGGAGTGATCTGATGAAATTGTCTACCTGCTGAGTATCTGCATGTCTTTACCAAGGTACAGGTTCCATTCTCACCTGTGTCATTCAGCAGTCTTCTGAATATAAACTTTGCTACAGTGTAAACCTACCATGGTTTATTAATTATAATGGGGAAACTAAACTTCTTAAATGACCCACAGCAGTTCTATATACACAGTGTCCGACGACCGCACTGTGCAAGTGACAGATACAAAGGGTTTTGGGATGTGAGCTTTCCTCCATCTCAGACTTGTGTCCCACCCCCTAGCTATAAGGCCTATGTAGAGATGCACTGCTATAGTGATGACCTGCTAATGGACTGGAAGGTAAGCGGAAGGTTGGGCGTTTCTGGTACAGTGCCGATTTTGCCATTTCTGCAAATCGGTGCAGCCCTTTGTACTGGTACAGCCAATTAAAAAACAGTATTGTACCAGTCAGAAGGGTACAGATGGCAGGTCTGAGATACTTCTATAAAGGGAGAGTAATATCTATTCATGGGACCATTTCTCCATGTTATATGTCAACTTTCGGGTTCTCAGGAAGGGAGGTGGAGATGTTGAGGAACGGTTATTTATGTTTGATTACTGATAATCTCTTTATTTCTATGTTTATTCTAGACAGCAACACCTGCCATAAATGTCCGGAGGAAGAGTGGCCGGACGAGACGAACGTCAGATGTCTTCCTAAATCCTACGACTTTCTGTCATATGAAAAGGACGCCGTTGTGCTGATTTCCTCAGTGACGGCTTTATCTTTCTCTGTCATCACATTATTTATATTAGGAGTCTTTATTTATTACTGGGACACTCCAATAGTGAAAGCCAATAACCGGACTGTGAGCTTCATGCTCCTGATCTCCATCTTGCTGAGCTTCCTCTGCGTGTTCTTGTTCCTCGGCCGACCGGTGGATGTAACCTGTATACTGAGACAAACTGCATTTGGAATCTTCTTCTCCATGGCGGTCTCCTCTGTACTGGCCAAGGCCATCACCGTCTGCATTGCTTTCAAAGCCACTAAGCCTGGCAGTTCCTGGAGGAAGTGGATGACTCTCAGAGTGTCTAATTATGTGGTCATTGTGTGCTCCTCTGTCCAAGTTCTCATCTGTGTTCTTTGGTTGTCTGTTTCACCTCCCTATCAGGAGTATGACCTTCACTCCGACCAGGGAAAGATCATCATTCAGTGTAATGAAGGCTCAGTGATTGGATTCTACTGTGTGTTGGGTTACATGGGGATTCTGACCGCTGTGAGTTTTGTGCTGGCCTTCATGGTGAGGACATTGCCGGACAGCTTCAATGAGGCAAAGTTCATCACCTTTAGTATGTTGGTCTTCTGCAGTGTCTGGGTTGCTATGATCCCGGCTTACCTGAGTACTAAAGGGAAAAACATGGTGGCTGTGGAGATATTTGCCATATTGTCCTCTTGTGCAGGAATTCTCGGCTGCATATTCTTCCCAAAACTCTATGTTCTGCTTCTAAAACCTGAACTGAACTCAAGAAAAATCATATTAGTGAAGAATGAGTTATAAAAAATCCCATTCTATGTCTTACCTTACCTTTATACATCTAGAGCTTCCCAGACTCATCTCACACCGGCGAAATAAAATGGAAATAAACCAATATGCCCTCAGTAATATAGAAAAAATAGGGGGGTGCTAAGTGATCAAAGTGTAAAACCAAAAGCAATCAACAATCAATATAAATTCGAAACAATCAACAATCAATAATAAGTAATAAAATAAATAAATCAAAATGATATACCACGCCACTTGTGATAAACAGTGTAAACCAAAACAATAAATAATAAGTAACAAAAGACACAATAAAGAAACTAAAAAAAATAATAACATAAATAGTGAAAAATTAATCCTGAATCTTGCAACCAATTAGAAAATAAATAATTTCCCAAAAAATTGCCAAAAAATATTCACCCTGGATCCTTTTTAATATAATTTAAGTTAAGTTAATTTAAACATATGGCATATCATTATATTAATTACAAGCAAGTTTTCAGAAATGACTTCGTTTGAACCTTCCACTCTGCAGTTTATATGTAAAGCTCTTATGATCAAATACTTCTCTTCCTATGAAAAATACCTCCCTCCTGTACTTGGATACACTCTTTGATATATGTGAAAGCCGTTGTCATATCCCCCTGTTCCTTCTCTGCTCCAAGCTAAACATGTAACTTCCTCTATTCTGTCTATGTATGTTGTGTGACACAGGCCACGGACCATTTTAGATGCTCTTCTCTGCTCCAAGCTATACATGTGTAGTTCTTTCTTGGTATGTTGTGTGACACAGGCCTCTAATGTATTTATGTCCTTCTGGAGAAGGATACCTTATTTTATTTATCCTTCCAACTGTGCAGTCATTAATAGAAATGATATTGCCAAGGGCAAAAATGGAAAATGGCGTCCCCAACCTCTATTTAGTAACCAGTTTAACCTGGGTACCGGCCCTTATCACACACTTCTAGTTATGGACTTGCTGCTTTGTCTACCCTGTAACATAATTATTCATTCAGGAGAAGGACTGGGTAGTATCCCGCTGTCCATTTCACTGTCCATATATTTGGAGTTCCCTTATTACACTTAATGTTTCTCTGCACATAAAACCTACTGTGAGAATTTTCTTTTTAGATTCGTGATCTGTTGTTTTTCAAAATAATTGTTAGACGCAACAGATTAGCAATACAAAAATATCAGACGGAGAGCGCGCTGTAATGAATGAATAGAAATGTGAATGAATAAGTGATGAACAAGTAAATCACCAATTCAGAAGTGATATTACATGAGTGTCATACATGTGCCATAACGGTAAGTCATGTGCAGTGTATAATCCTCAGTATTCTTCTTCAAATAATCAAACAACTGAAAAGATCTTAATCTAATATGCACTGTCGCAACAGAAAAATATAAAACACGCAACGTAAATATTCGCTAATTGATCGCTGTATAGCGGAGGAACAAAGGACCGCAAAAGTGCGGGAAATCAGTAACGCAAACGCACGTGCGTGTGAATTTCGATGCCCGTCCACGCTTTCGTGGGCTTTGTTACATTAGAAATTAAACATTATGACATACATTTATAAACATATAAACACACAGTGTTTGTCAATATTCAATGTATAAAAGTGTTCCTATTTATTAAAACAGTGTCTTATCTCTACAGACAGAGTAAACGGAGGAAAACCACCAGACAGCAAATGAATGTACTTTATATGTCATGTTTATATTCATAGGGTAGCTTAAATCATAACCCATAATGAAATTGCCAAAAAATATTCACCCTGGATCCTTTTTAATATAATTTAAGTTAAGTTAATTTAAACATATGGCATATCATTATATTAATTACAAGCAAGTTTTCAGAAATGACTTCGTTTGAACCTTCCACTCTGCAGTTTATATGTAAAGCTCTTATGATCAAATACTTCTCTTCCTATGAAAAATACCTCCCTCCTGTACTTGGATACACTCTTTGATATATGTGAAAGCCGTTGTCATATCCCCCTGTTCCTTCTCTGCTCCAAGCTAAACATGTAACTTCCTCTATTCTGTCTATGTATGTTGTGTGACACAGGCCACGGACCATTTTAGATGCTCTTCTCTTCTCCAAGCTATACATGTTTAGTTCCTCTAGCCTTTCTTGGTATGGTGTGTGACACAGGCCATGGAGCATTTTAGTGGATCTTCTTTGTCTCTAATGTATTCACGTCTTACTGGAAATACGGCCTCAAGGGATGCCTCATTTTATTTATCCTTCCTATAGTGCAGTCGTTAATAGAAATTATAATGCCAAGGGCAAAAATAGAAAATGGAGCCCCCAACCTCTAGTTAATAGCCAGTTTAACCTGGGTACCCGCCCTTATCGCACATTCCTAGTTATGGACTTGCTGCTGTGTCTACCCTGTAATGTAATATTCATTCAGGAGTTCATTGTTTCAGGAGAAGGACTGGGTAATATCCCGCTGTACATTTCACTGTCCATATATTTGGAGTTCCCTTATTACACTTAAGGTTCCTCTGCACATAAAATCTACTGTGAGAACTTCCTTTTTTGATTCGTGATCTGTTGTTTTTCAAAAACTTGACTTTAATTGTAATGTTTGAACAAAATACAAAACAGATTATGTCTCCTATTTGTTGTGAGCTGTTTGATGAAGATTTTTCAGTCTTTATATATTCTGTTAGAGTTTTTATCACTGGGGTTTTTGTTCTTTTTTATTTATTTATTTTCAATAAACATGCAAATTTTTATCTATATTTGGAGGTAAAATAAAAAGAAAGGGAGGCAGGGGAACAATGCATTCTAAGTGTAGAGGTTAATCATTCTGAAAATAATATGTATATAAAAGCTATATAGTGAATCCCAATACTATAGATTCTGAATAATAAATAATAAAATAATACATGGCCTCGTATCCTATATTCCCTCAGAGCTATGCCTGCAATACAGTAAAATACTCAATTGTTTGTATTTACCACCATTGTTATGTGAACATGGGGGAAAACAGAAAACACTGGAACATAGTGTATTATCCTTAAAATATTTCATTCAATTAAAGCACATTTAGTAATGGCCAGAAACAATGGTGATGCCAGAAGATCACAATGAAGGGCTTATCTGGGAGACTTCTGCAAAGGCTGCTCAGATGGCTTAATAAAAGATGTGCCCCGCGCTGAGCAATAAGTAGGTGGGTTAGAAAGAAGAAAGAAAAAATGGAGCATAATGCAGATATCACCCATGGAGTACTAGGTATCAGTTTTGCAGAGGCTGAACGCTCCACTGCACTCTTATTACTCAGCTTCCAGCATGGGACTGTGTCAGTTCCTCTAATACTATTATCGATGTCTGCGCACTTCTCCATATAGTTCTTATAGAAGATCTTTTTTATTTTGTGAGAGCAAGTGTTAAATTTACTTATAAAAAGAAAATCTTCAATACAATCATTATTTTTATTTCTTAAAATTTGTTATGATCAATAGTTGATGATACATCAATGACAGAAGTTGTATCTTTTTGAAAAATGGCAGACCTATCTAATGCAGTAGCTTGTGATATTGCCTCCTCCACTAAATGGCTCGGATACCCTAGCTTCCGAAATTCAATGCCCATATGTTTAGACTGTTCCTCAAAATCGGAAAATTTAGTACAATTGCGCCTAATTCTACACATTTGGCTCTTGGGGATATTATTTAGCCAAGGTTTATAGTGACCACTGGTGTATTGTAAATAATTACACGTGTCAACTGGATTCCTATAAGTTTTTTGTGAAAATTTGTGAACCTTGTGAAAAAATCGTGATATCTAAATAATCAATGTGATCTGCCAAATTGAGGCGCATCTCCAGTTCCAACAAGAACGTAGAAGTTGGATCTTTTTTCAAAACTTGATCATATGTCTCATCGGTAAGCTGCCTGAGGGCCTCTGCAATGTATTGACAAAGAAAATTCCCAAAATGGGATACCCCAGCGCTATATGTATTATAATATAAAGATTCACCAATATTTGGAAATTATAACTTCTACTGAGCAGCAAGTATGTTAAAAAATAAACAATTTTATTAGCAACATGTACGTCCTGAACGGACCTCACACCTCACACCACACAATACAAACACTTAAAACAATAATGAGTCCGTGGGAGCAGTCTTATTTCAAAGGCATATGTAGCCTGTGTAATACTTTGAATAAAAAGGCACCGGCTTTGGGGTTTAGCGCTGTATAGATGTTTTAGATGGAATGGACCGTTCCTATGGTAGGTGGAACAAATGAGTCTCATATATTCCCAAAGGTCTTTATATAAAGTCTCCTGTTAGGAGTACAATGTAGCGCTGATGTCTGTTAGATGGAAATGCAGACAGATTATCGCAATCACACCACAGCTAGAATGAAAGCTGTTCCTCCCTACTACGGGGGATAACAATCCTTCGTGCCAAAATGGTTTTCCTTTTTGAGTACCTTTTCCTCCAGCTGAATATGATGTCCGTTCTCCGGTGGCCACCCGGAGCTGAAGTCTGGAGAACCGAAGACCGCAACAGAGCCCAAAGAGTGAGTGTGTTTCTGGCTGCTCGTTACCACGTGTGCATCAATTACTCCCTCTGACGCGTTTCTTCCTAAGGTGGATAGTGTCTCTATATTAGAGACACTATCCACTTTATCAGCAAATTATCCCATATATATTAAATAATGGCAACCTCATTTTTTATTTATAACTCTTGATGTTTCATCTCTTTATACTAATATTCCTCACACAGAAGGTGTTCATATTATTTCAGAATTTTTGTCTACTGATGTAGGTATTTCTGAGAAACTGCGTGCATTCATCACAGACTCTATTTCTTTTATTTTATCTCACAATTATTTTTCTTTTGATGGGGTGTATTATCTTCAGCGCCTTGGAACGGCCATGGGCACTAGGTTCGCGCCTAGTTTTGCTAATTTATACATGGCGAAATTTGAAAATGTATACATCTGGGGGGGCCCCTATTGTGCGAACCTAGTGTTCTATGGCCGTTACATAGACGATCTTATATTTATTTGGGATGGGGGTCTATCACCTGCTACTGAATTTATGAATTTTCTTAACACCAATTCCTTTAATCTCAAATTCACCTCTCATATTCACGCAGATCACATTGATTATTTAGATATCATGATTTTTTCAGAAGGTTCACAAATTTTCACAAAAAATTATAGGAAACCAGTTGACACTTGTAATTATTTACAGTACACCAGTGGTCACTATAAACATTGGCTAAATAATATCCCCAAGAGCCAAATGTATAGAATTAGGCGCAATTGTACTAAATTTTCCGATTTTGAGGAACAGTCTAAACATATGGGCATTGAATTTCGGAAGCTAGGGTATCCGAGCCATTTAGTGGAGGAGGCAATATCACAAGCTACTGCATTAGATAGGTCTGCCATTTTTCAAAAAGATACAACTTCTGTCATTGATGTATCATCAACTATTGATCATAACAAATTTTAAGAAATAAAAATAATGATTGTATTGAAGATTTTCTTTTTATAAGTAAATTTAACACTTGCTCTCACAAAATAAAAAAGATCTTCTATAAGAACTATATGGAGAAGTGCGCAGACATCGATAATAGTATTTGAGGAACTGACACAGTCCCATGCTGGAAGCTGAGTAATAAGAGTGCAGTGGAGCGTTCAGCCTCTGCAAAACTGATACCTAGTACTCCATGGGTGATATCTGCATTATGCTCCATTTTTTCTTTCTTCTTTCTAACCCACCTACTTATTGCTCAGCGCGGGGCACATCTTTTATTAAGCCATCTGAGCAGCCTTTGCAGAAGTCTCCCAGATAAGCCCTTCATTGTGATCTTCTGGCATCACCATTGTTTCTGGCCATTACTAAATGTGCTTTAATTGAATGAAATATTTTAAGGATAATACACTATGTTCCAGTGTTTTCTGTTTTCCCCCATGTTCACATAACAATGGTGGTAAATACAAACAATTGAGTATTTTACTGTATTGCAGGCATAGCTCTGAGGGAATATAGGATACGAGGCCATGTATTATTTTATTATTTATTATTCAGAATCTATAGTATTGGGATTCACTATATAGCTTTTATATACATATTATTTTCAGAATGATTAACCTCTACACTTAGAATGCATTGTTCCCCTGCCTCCCTTTCTTTTTATTTTACCTCCAAATATAGATAAAAATTTGCATGTTTATTGAAAATAAATAAATAAAAAAGAACAAAAACCCCAGTGATAAAAACTCTAACAGAATATATAAAGACTGAAAAATCTTCATCAAACAGCTCACAACAAATAGGAGACATAATCTGTTTTGTATTTTGTTCAAACATTACAATTAAAGTCAAGTTTTTGAAAAACAACAGATCACGAATCAAAAAAGGAAGTTCTCACAGTAGATTTTATGTGCAGAGGAACCTTAAGTGTAATAAGGGAACTCCAAATATATGGACAGTGAAATGTACAGCGGGATATTACCCAGTCCTTCTCCTGAAACAATGAACTCCTGAATGAATATTACATTACAGGGTAGACACAGCAGCAAGTCCATAACTAGGAATGTGCGATAAGGGCGGGTACCCAGGTTAAACTGGCTATTAACTAGAGGTTGGGGGCTCCATTTTCTATTTTTGCCCTTGGCATTATAATTTCTATTAACGACTGCACTATAGGAAGGATAAATAAAATGAGGCATCCCTTGAGGCCGTATTTCCAGTAAGACGTGAATACATTAGAGACAAAGAAGATCCACTAAAATGCTCCATGGCCTGTGTCACACACCATACCAAGAAAGGCTAGAGGAACTAAACATGTATAGCTTGGAGAAGAGAAGAGCATCTAAAATGGTCCGTGGCCTGTGTCACACAACATACATAGACAGAATAGAGGAAGTTACATGTTTAGCTTGGAGCAGAGAAGGAACAGGGGGATATGACAACGGCTTTCACATATATCAAAGAGTGTATCCAAGTACAGGAGGGAGGTATTTTTCATAGGAAGAGAAGTATTTGATCATAAGAGCTTTACATATAAACTGCAGAGTGGAAGGTTCAAACGAAGTCATTTCTGAAAACTTGCTTGTAATTAATATAATGATATGCCATATGTTTAAATTAACTTAACTTAAATTATATTAAAAAGGATCCAGGGTGAATATTTTTTGGCAATTTTTTGGGAAATTATTTATTTTCTAATTGGTTGCAAGATTCAGGATTAATTTTTCACTATTTATGTTATTATTTTCAAGTTTGTTTATTGTATCTTTTGTTACTTATTATTTATTGTTTTACTTTACACTGTTTATCACAAGTGCTGTGGTATATCATTTTGATTTATTTATTTTATTACTTATTATTGATTGTTTCAAATCTCTATTGATTGTTTTTTGGGTTTACACTTAGCGTTCACTAAAGATATCACCCCCTATTTTTTCTATATTACTAAGGGCAATTGTTATATTTCCATTTTATTTTCGCAACATACAGCTGTTATGTCAACCAGACAAGGGTCAACGCGTTTTGCCTGAGCGTTTCAGCTTGTATTGATTTCCTCTGGGAAAGAAGGTAATAAAAATCCCTTTCCCCACAAGGTATATTTATGCAGAGGCTTCCAGTGTCATGATCGGGCTCATTGAACAGGTCCGATGCTTGTTAATTGATTAGTTCCATTGGATGGGCTGCAGGTGTGAGGTGACTGACATGTAAATAGTTCTACATAAGAGCTACTGCCTGGGAGTAACACAATCTGCTGACATTACGCTAAATATTCATTCAAATAAAAATTATTATCAGACTGTAAAAACGCAAGTCCTGAATCTAATAATGGTAGGAAGAACGTGGTGAAGGGGTAGAACGGAGATAAATGAATATATAGATAGAGTGACAATTATCGTGAAATAAAGCCATCTGTAGCAGCTACTATATGGAGAAGTGCACAGACATGGATATTAGTATTAGAGGAACTGACACAGTCCCATGCTGGAAGCTGAGTAATAAGAGTGCAGTGGAGCATTCAGCCTCTGCAAAACTGATACCTAGTACTCCATGCGTGATATCTGCATTATAGCGCATACGATGTATAAAATATATATAAAAAATATGAAGATATACGTATATAAACAACAGTAAGTGAGAGGTCTGTGGGAGAGGTTTTGAAGAGTATGTGAAAGGTTATGAGTGGGGATATTAATGAGTGTGAGTGGTGAGTATGGAAAGGGCTTATAATTATAGGGGAAGGGTAAGTAGTATGACAAGAAGGATGTCTCACACGGCAGTGAGGGCTCGAGGAGCTGGAGCAGAGTGAAGGGCACGAGGATGAGCAAAGAAATAGAAGCCGCATATAAACAGTGGGCGTGAGAGTACAAGGGGATCAGATACGTGTCATATAGAACATTTCAATCATTTCTATCAATAGGTGTTAATAGAATAAGGGGTAAGAAAAATGGAGGTTAGGAACAAGATAATGAAAACAATATTTAAGAAGTTACCTTATACCATGAATTAAGGGACACCGCCTGATTGTGAGACTGATGAATAAAGGACAAGTGCATTACAATTCACAAGACTCGGAGGCGAGAGACAATACCGCCCCGCTGTTGGACCTCATTCATCACGTATCTCAGGCGGAAATCCCCACCATCCTCCTGTCAACTGATGCCGAATAAGGCTTTTGACAGGGTGGACTGGAAATTCATGACAGGTATTCTAACTCATTTGGGTGTAGGTCCTATTTGTCTCCAGAGGATTTTGGCATTGTATTGTTTCCCATCTGCTAGAGTTAGGATCAAAGGTTCTCTCTCTGACCCAGTCTCTATTGCTGATGGTACCAGACAGGAGTGCCCCCTATCTCCGCTGATCTTTGTTCTGTGTATTGAGGCACCCGCCCGCGTGATTAGAGCCAACCTGGATATCTCTGGTATCACAGTGGGCTTCACCGAATAAAAAACTGGCTATGTTTGCTTATAATATCCTAGCGACTCTCACTTATCCTCTTGTATTTCCTCCGAACATAACACATTAATTCAACCATTTTAAAGCCCTCTCCAACTTTAAAATTAATTTCTCAAAGTCAGTAGCTGTATTCTTACTCCCCCTGCTATAGTAGACTCACTGAAAAATTCACTACCCTTCTCCTGGCACCCGTCACACCTCAAATACCCAGAGATCCCTATAACCAGGGATTAATCCCTATTGTATGATAGAAAAAGTAATAAATATGGATAGAGGAAGCGCTGGAATATATGGTTATAACTAAATAAAAAATGGAAATAAATCAATAAAATGGAAATAAATAAATATATCTCTCTCACATTGCTAGCGGCATACAGGTAAAATACAAGTCCGTAGGAATAAGTACATATGTGCAATAGTCCCAAAAGATGGATCCAATAGAAGCCAAACAAGGTCCAAAACTTTTTAGAGTTTGATAATCGTAGCCCTCACAGGATCCAAAGTATAGGAAACACAAACAGAAAAAATGTGTTAATGTTTATGTAAAGCACTAGTAAAAAAAGGTAGTAAAACACACCTACTAAATGAATTCACATTCAGGAAAGGTTTAAAACATAAGTTTTACTAATATATAATTAAAACACATATTAATAAAATAGATAAAAAAGTGTCCGATAGGTAAACACTCCGTACCACGATGTGCGCGTTGGTGTATCGCTAATCTTTCCAAGAGTCCTGCCGGGACGTCAAACGGCAAACAGCTTGACTGGATCACGGAAGAGAAGTTGACTTGATTGTTCACTCCTTCAAGGAAACGTTAACCCTTAAACCTCCTTTGTATGTTACCTACCCTGTATGCCGCTAATTCTACGATACATTATTAAAAACAAAGATAAGTTTATATAAGATGTTAATCATCTAAAATGCTTTATAAGGTAACCATACATATATGTTAAGGTACACAATATCACAGTTCTCGGTGTGCAGATACACTATATCCAGGTACACAATATTACAGTACACAATATTCAGGTACACTGGTTTTACCCGGTTAGAGTACCAGAGTGACCTGAGACAAGAAGGGAGATGAAACGGGTTACTCACCAGTATGCAGAGCCTGCGTCCGTCTGAGTGTTCGCTAGAGCCCCTAATGGTGGGGATAGACTGGAGCTGGTAAGACTTCTTCAGGATACACACCTTAGAGGGCACCCGGGAGAGGAAATGGGACCAAGCGGGAATGGAGAAAGGCAGAAGGCAAGTAGGTGTAGTAGTACAGAAGAGACTGTACTAAACAGACAACAGTAAACACCAAACAGACTAACTTCAAGACAATACTGGACAGACAAACAAACTGACAAGGAGATCCACACGACACACACACACCAGCAAAACCCCCGAAGGGATACACTAACAAGCAAACAGGAGAGGAAGGGTTAACACAAATGGGGTGAACAACAAGGAGTA
>WWET01008953.1:0-24272 GCA_011038615.1 Limnodynastes dumerilii
ATATTATTATTACTATATATTACATGTCATTTATTAACTTCCCTTTGGACCTGATCTTGTTGCGATGAGGGGAATAGGCGTGAAGTGCGCATATTTCTGCCTGTTACGGTTTCTGACCATCATAGATGTTATCTCAGACCTCTATAGTGTGCAAGATAAAATCCATGATGTAGATTTGCGCGATGTGTGTTTTTGCGGCATGTGGCACAGAATAGAATGTGATTGTATTATAGTAACACTTATTAAAGGTTTAGGTGCAATCTGTACGGTAACAGAAGTGCAGCTCTGAATCGCTATGCAGGGACGGCAGGTCATGTAACAGCACATTACAGACAGGTACAATACAGATACAGGAGTCTGGATCATACGCATCATTAGGGAAGCTACAGTGACTTGCTGCCCACATGGCTTCAGTAGAGTGTAACGTTGCGGACTACATGTCCCAGCATGCCCCAGGTGTCTGTAATATGGAGACGATGCCTGGGACTCTATGCTGGTATGGCTGCTGTCAGCGCTGAATGGTGAATGCTGTCAGCTGTTGGGTGATATATTATTCTTAGAAGGACCTGGCTATTAATAGGAATGATTAGCAGATCTCTGTACTGGTTATATGATGAGCCGTCGCTGTGATCTCAGGATTCTGTGCAGTGAGACGCCTCTGATCAATACACGCTGATTATAATCATTACACACGGGCACTGCAGTGGTAATCTCCATACAATGAGGACCCGCAGAGCTGACGCTTTATTCACAATGGGGCTGATCCAGACTAACGCCCGCCGGCGTAGTTACGGCGGGCGTATGCGGAAGATCGGCTGTTTAGACGATCTGCGCATGTGTCGGGCAGATGTTGCCCAGCGTAGTTAGAGATTTTCTTTAGGGAGGATAGGGCGTCCGTAACTGCAGCTTAGTTACGGTTGAGGGGGCGTTCCTAGGTTACGGACGCTGCAGTTAGGGAAGGTAGGCGGGTGGAGGCATGGAAATGAGGCAGGAAGGGCAGGGTTAGGTAGTTACGCTCCGGTGCCCGGCGTAATTACACTCTGTTACGCCAGGTGAAGTTAAGGTAGCCTTCAGCCGGCGTAACAGTGAGTAACTACGCCGGGACGGGGGGAGTGTCGGGGGGAGGGCATAGATGTTACGCTGTGCGTTAGTTCGCTCAGCGCAAAATCCTAGGTCTGGATCAGGCTCAATATCATATTCTCAGCAACCAATCCATCGCTTCTCACAGTATATCAAACCACTTCCCACAATGCCTTTCTCCCCATGCACAGCAGTGCTGCCATATTAGATAGCGGGTGTCAGGCAAGCGACGCGTTTCTCCTTACTGCCGGTAACCATGAGGCAGGACGTGCCGGTGACAGGGGCGCAATAAAAGGCATTCCACCACAATATGACACCAGAAGGTTTAACAACCATGGAGAACAGCGGTGTGATTACCCAGCATGCCTCTGGTGACCTCATATACACTTCCAGTGATTCCACGTGTAACCGAGGCTGAGGTACTGGGCCTGTCTGTGTGTTCATAGGGCGTCTCACCTCCGCAGGTGACTGAAGGGGATAGTGTGTTATTGCCAGCGTATAGACATCCTCTGCCTGGGATTGGTTGTAGGCCATATCTGCCATGTCTGCCCAACCTGTGTCTCTCCAGGTGCCAAACTACGAGTCCCAGCATGCTTTGATTGCATAGACATAGTGGATTCCTGATAAAGCATGCTGGGAGTCGTAGTTTCACAACACATGGAGAGACACAAGTTGGCCAAAGATGCTCATTGTTTGAAGAGATATGTTATATATATGCCCAGATCAGGGTGAATTTCCCATTAACAACTACGGGCACAAGTACAAGGAGGATCTACACTCCTGAATAATATATTCAATATTCACACTAAGCTTAACCACCATTTCCTCTATACATTAAAGTGTAGTATCTGTACCTGTGTTATATCACTGGGAAGGGAATGTATCTGTATTGTACCTGTCTGTAATGTGTATATAACCACCATTTCCTCTATACATTACAGTGTAGTATCTGTACCTGTGTTATATCACTGGGAAAGGGAATGTATCTGTATTGTACCTAGAAAAAACTGACCTAATGGATCCCAGGGAAGAGTATAAATAAACTCACACTATACTGTCCTTCGAGCGCTTCTAATCAAACATTGGGGTCTGCTCACCCCAATAACACAAAAACCATGGATACAAAATTTGATGAGCGCTAAGAGAGACTAGTAGTATGCTGGGAGAAGAAAAAAGCATTAAGTTGAAAATAATACGAAAAATGGAATAGTATGAAATGGCTTCTGTTAGTTGAAATATCAAAAACATTTATTATACAAGAAATGTTATGTTAAAAAATCTATAAAAATAGATAACTGATAGGCAAAGTATTAAAATACACAATATCAACCCCACTAAGTATGGAGCTCCTTAGTAAACAGTTAGAGATCGAACAGAGCCGCGAAGCTTCTCGGGATATTCACAGTGTTGTCTCGGGTGCACCGCAAGCTAATAGTCACTAATGCCGTAATCCACAGAAAGTTGTTCGGACCTCAAAACAATAATAGTAAAGTTGGAGCACGTTAGTGGGAGTAGTCTCCTTGACGCGTTTCATCGCCTGCGTGCGATTTCATCAGATCATTGTAAAGATCCCGAGAAGCTTCGCGGCTCTGCTATCTTCTCACGGCGCTCAGCTGCAGGAACGCAATACCACGCACGGGACCAGTTATTGCATAGCAAGCAAGGAACCCAAAGAGGACACATTGTATAGAGGTATTTGTCTGACTTTCACAGAGCGCACAGCGCCCCCTGGGACATTCACTATACCAGCTGTTTGTAACTCCAAGTCCCGGAGACTGCCTCCTCATTATCATCCACAGCTACCTTGCAATCTGCATTGTCCAGCGTGTTTTTTCCATCCAGCCACTTTTACCATCCACTACAATTAGTTCGATCTCTAACTGTTTAATAAGGAGCTCCATACTTAGTGGGGTTGATATTGTGTATTTTAATACTTTGCCTATCGGTTATCTATTTTTATAGATTTTTTAACATAACATTTCATGTATAATAAATGTTTTTGATATTTCAACTAACAGAAGCCATTTCATACTATTCCATTTTTCGTATTATTTTCAACTTAATGCTTTTTTCTTCTCCCAGCATACTACTAGTCTCTCTTAGCGCTCATCAAATTTTGTATCCTCTGTATTGTACCTGTCTGTAATGTGTATATAACCAGCATTTCCTCTATACATTACAGTGTAGAACATGTAATTGTGTTATGTGTGAATTTGTGTGAATGTATCTGGGATGTATCTGGAATGTATCTGGGATGTATCTGGAATGTATCTGGAATGTATCTGGGATGTATCTGAGAATGTATCTGGGAATGTGTCTGGAATGTATCAGTGATGTATCCGGGAATGTATCTGGTATGTATCTGGGAATGTATCTGGGATGTATCTTTAATGTATCTGGGAATGTATCTGGGATGTATCTCGGAATGTATCTGAGATGTATCTTTAATGTATCTGAATGTATCTGGGATGTATCTGAGAATGTATCTGGGGATCTATCTGGAATGTATCTGGGAATGTAGCAGAAATGTATCTGGAATTATCTGATATGTATCTGGGATATATCTGAGAATGTATCTGGAAAGTATCTGAGAATGTATCTGGGATGTATCTGGAATTATCTGGAATGTGTCTGGGATGTATCTGAGAATGTATCTGAAAAGTATCTGAGAATGTATCTGGAATGTATCTGGAATGTATCTGGAATTATCTGGAATGTGTCTGGGATGTATCTGAGAATGTATCTGGAAAGTATCTGACAATGTATCTGGGATGTATCTGAGAATGTATCTGGAAAGTATCTGAGAATGTATCTGGGATGTATCTGAGAATGTATCTGGAATGTATCTGGGATGTATCTGGAATGTATCTGGAATTATCTGGAATGTGTCTGGGATGTATCTGCGAATGTATCTGGAAAGTATCTGAGAATGTATCTGGGATGTATCTGAGAATGTATCTGGAAAGTATCTGAGAATGTATCTGGGATGTATCTGAGAATGTATCTGGAAAGTATCTGAGAATGTATCTGGGATGTATCTGAGAATGTATCTGGAAAGTATCTGAGAATGTATCTGGGATGTATCTGAGAATGTATCTGGAAAGTATCTGAGAATGTATCTGGGATGTATCTGAGAATGTATCTGGAAAGTATCTGAGAATGTATCTGGGATGTATCTGAGAATGTATCTGGAAAGTATCTGAGAATGTATCTGGGATGTATCTGAGAATGTATCTGGAAAGTATCTGAGAATGTATCTGGGATGTATCTGAGAATGTATCTGGAAAGTATCTGAGAATGTATCTGGGATGTATCTGAGAATGTATCTGGAAAGTATCTGAGAATGTATCTGGGATGTATCTGAGAATGTATCTGGAAAGTATCTGAGAATGTATCTGGGATGTATCTGAGAATGTATCTGGAAAGTATCTGAGAATGTATCTGGGATGTATCTGAGAATGTATCTGGAAAGTATCTGAGAATGTATCTGGGATGTATCTGAGAATGTATCTGGAAAGTATCTGAGAATGTATCTGGGATGTATCTGAGAATGTATCTGGAAAGTATCTGAGAATGTATCTGGGATGTATCTGAGAATGTATCTGGAAAGTATCTGAGAATGTATCTGGGATGTATCTGAGAATGTATCTGGAAAGTATCTGAGAATGTATCTGGGATGTATCTGAGAATGTATCTGGAAAGTATCTGAGAATGTATCTGGGATGTATCTGAGAATGTATCTGGAAAGTATCTGAGAATGTATCTGGGATGTATCTGAGAATGTATCTGGAAAGTATCTGAGAATGTATCTGGGATGTATCTGAGAATGTATCTGGAAAGTATCTGAGAATGTATCTGGGATGTATCTGAGAATGTATCTGGAAAGTATCTGAGAATGTATCTGGGATGTATCTGAGAATGTATCTGGAAAGTATCTGAGAATGTATCTGGGATGTATCTGAGAATGTATCTGGAAAAACCACCATTTCCTCTATACATTACAGTGTAGTGCCTGTACTTGTGTTATATCACTGGGGAAGGGAATGTATCTGTATTGTTCCTGTCTGTAATGTGTATATAACCAGCATTTCCTCTATACATTACAGTGTAGTACCTGTACTTGTGTTATATCACTGGGAAGGGAATGTATCTGTATTGTACCTGTCTGTAATGTATCTGTATATAACCAGCATTTCCTCTATACATTACAGTGTAGTATCTGTACCTGTGTTATATCACTGGGAAAGGGAATGTATCTGTATTGTACCTGTCTGTAATGTGTATATAACCAGCATTTCCTCTATACATTACAGTGTAGTACCTGTACCTGTGTTATATCACTGGGAAAGGGAGTGTATCTGGGAGTGTATCTGGCATGTATCTGGGATTTTGTGTTCGGGTCTCTGTCTGTCCCTTTGTCAGCAGTGAGGGTTTGATCTGCGTAATACTTTGTATCTATCAGGAGCCTTTGAGTCCCTTCTTGTCCTCTCCACATGAGACAGTTTGGTGGCCCCCGGTGTCCGGTCCTGTGACAAGGGTCTGTCCTCCTGAGTACACGTTGCAGGCGTCAGCTAATGTGGGACGGGTAGTGAATCGTCCTGGAGCGCGGTGTGTAATGGTTAATTGACACCCGGGTAAAGTCTCCTTCCTCATCTTGTTGTCATGGTGACTTGGTTTGAGCTGCGAGGTTCCACTTGTCTTGATTTAGATGACTTGTTATAGACATTTTCTCCCTATACAGAAGCCTCTGTCACCTCTCTCTGACACGTCTCTTCCTCCCCACCGCAGGGACGTCCCTCAACAACAGATATATCGGTCTACCCTCCTACATCTAACAGAGGGTCACCTACAGTACATGTATAATATAATGTAATAGACGGTCACCTACAGTACATGTATAATATAATGTAATAGACGGTCACCTACAGTACATGTATAATATAATGTAATAGACGGTCACCTACAGTACATGTATAATATAATGTAATAGACGGTCACCTACAGTACATGTATAATATAATGTAATAGACGGTCACCTACAGTACATGTATAATATAATGTAATAGACGGTCACCTACAGTACATGTATAATATAATGTAATAGACGGTCACCTACAGTACATGTATAATATAATGTAATAGACGGTCACCTACAGTACATGTATAATATAATGTAATAGACGGTCACCTACAGTACATGTATAATATAATGTAATAGACGGTCACCTACAGTACATGTATAATATAATGTAATAGACGGTCACCTACAGTACATGTATAATATAATGTAATAGACGGTCACCTACAGTACATGTATAATATAATGTAATAGACGGTCACCTACAGTACATGTATAATATAATGTAATAGACGGTCACCTACAGTACATGTATAATATAATGTAATAGACGGTCACCTACAGTACATGTATAATATAATGTAATAGACGGTCACCTACAGTACATGTATAATATAATGTAATAGACGGTCACCTACAGTACATGTATAATATAATGTAATAGACGGTCACCTACAGTACATGTATAATATAATGTAATAGACGGTCACCTACAGTACATGTATAATATAATGTAATAGACGGTCACCTACAGTACATGTATAATATAATGTAATAGACGGTCACCTACAGTACATGTATAATATAATGTAATAGACGGTCACCTACAGTACATGTATAATATAATGTAATAGACGGTCACCTACAGTACATGTATAATATAATGTAATAGACGGTCACCTACAGTACATGTATAATATAATGTAATAGACGGTCACCTACAGTACATGTATAATATAATGTAATAGACGGTCACCTACAGTACATGTATAATATAATGTAATAGACGGTCACCTACAGTACATGTATAATATAATGTAATAGACGGTCACCTACAGTACATGTATAATATAATGTAATAGACGGTCACCTACAGTACATGTATAATATAATGTAATAGACGGTCACCTACAGTACATGTATAATATAATGTAATAGACGGTCACCTACAGTACATGTATAATATAATGTAATAGACGGTCACCTACAGTACATGTATAATATAATGTAATAGACGGTCACCTACAGTACATGTATAATATAATGTAATAGACGGTCACCTACAGTACATGTATAATATAATGTAATAGACGGTCACCTACAGTACATGTATAATATAATGTAATAGACGGTCACCTACAGTACATGTATAATATAATGTAATAGACGGTCACCTACAGTACATGTATAATATAATGTAATAGACGGTCACCTACAGTACATGTATAATATAATGTAATAGACGGTCACCTACAGTACATGTATAATATAATGTAATAGACGGTCACCTACAGTACATGTATAATATAATGTAATAGACGGTCACCTACAGTACATGTATAATATAATGTAATAGACGGTCACCTACAGTACATGTATAATATAATGTAATAGACGGTCACCTACAGTACATGTATAATATAATGTAATAGACGGTCACCTACAGTACATGTATAATATAATGTAATAGACGGTCACCTACAGTACATGTATAATATAATGTAATAGACGGTCACCTACAGTACATGTATAATATAATGTAATAGACGGTCACCTACAGTACATGTATAATATAATGTAATAGACGGTCACCTACAGTACATGTATAATATAATGTAATAGACGGTCACCTACAGTACATGTATAATATAATGTAATAGACGGTCACCTACAGTACATGTATAATATAATGTAATAGACGGTCACCTACAGTACATGTATAATATAATGTAATAGACGGTCACCTACAGTACATGTATAATATAATGTAATAGACGGTCACCTACAGTACATGTATAATATAATGTAATAGACGGTCACCTACAGTACATGTATAATATAATGTAATAGACGGTCACCTACAGTACATGTATAATATAATGTAATAGACGGTCACCTACAGTACATGTATAATATAATGTAATAGACGGTCACCTACAGTACATGTATAATATAATGTAATAGACGGTCACCTACAGTACATGTATAATATAATGTAATAGACGGTCACCTACAGTACATGTATAATATAATGTAATAGACGGTCACCTACAGTACATGTATAATATAATGTAATAGACGGTCACCTACAGTACATGTATAATATAATGTAATAGACGGTCACCTACAGTACATGTATAATATAATGTAATAGACGGTCACCTACAGTACATGTATAATATAATGTAATAGACGGTCACCTACAGTACATGTATAATATAATGTAATAGACGGTCACCTACAGTACATGTATAATATAATGTAATAGACGGTCACCTACAGTACATGTATAATATAATGTAATAGACGGTCACCTACAGTACATGTATAATATAATGTAATAGACGGTCACCTACAGTACATGTATAATATAATGTAATAGACGGTCACCTACAGTACATGTATAATATAATGTAATAGACGGTCACCTACAGTACATGTATAATATAATGTAATAGACGGTCACCTACAGTACATGTATAATATAATGTAATAGACGGTCACCTACAGTACATGTATAATATAATGTAATAGACGGTCACCTACAGTACATGTATAATATAATGTAATAGACGGTCACCTACAGTACATGTATAATATAATGTAATAGACGGTCACCTACAGTACATGTATAATATAATGTAATAGACGGTCACCTACAGTACATGTATAATATAATGTAATAGACGGTCACCTACAGTACATGTATAATATAATGTAATAGACGGTCACCTACAGTACATGTATAATATAATGTAATAGACGGTCAAATGTAATAGAGGGTCACCTACATGTATAATATAATGTAATAGAGGGTCACCTACATGTATAATATAATGTAATAGAGGGTCACCTACATGTATAATATAATGTAATAGTTATATTTAGTTATACATGCAAGGGTGTAAAAGGGTTCTATTATACATTTAATCAGCCCACTTGGATTTCCTTTAGCATAAGGACATTTGTTTTTTTCGTTTAGAAATAGTGTCAGATTTTAGCTATTGTATCCAAATATCTGCTACACTGGTTTTTATACTTACTTCATTGAGTGTGTGTGTGTAGGTTACTAATTCATACAGTGTCAGATTTTAGCTTTTGTATCCATTTTATTTACTACACTGGTTTTTCACTATTTTTATAGGGGGTGTATAGGTTACTATTCTATATTGTGCAGTCCATGTTTTTAATATTAGGGATATTATATACTTAATCTTGTTATATTTACCCCCACGGCTCTAGTGGTACCCTTTATAGTAGAACTGGTATACTCCCCTTTTCAGTTATTTATTTCTATAGCGCCTACACCATTATTATTTTTTTCTGTGTACCAGTTGTGTGTGGAGACAGGTGGACTCCACTGTGTGTTCTGGCAGCTTTTACCCCTATCTATTTAGAGTTGCGCCCTCATACCTTTATCCTCTGTAAAATTAAGTTTTGATCCATCTGAGGGATTAAGGCAGCAATCATGTTTTCACATAGTCAATAAGTTTCACAAGATAGATCAGGTTTTTAATTCTAATGAAAGGGAAACCACAGTAGATATCAAACTGGAATAAGAAGATTCAGGGGCTGATTCAGAGTTACACATCCACATTTTTTTAGGTGGAAGTGTACAGCTCGGCTAAACCATTTTTCAAAGTAAGGTGCGTTGATTAATAAAAAAAAAATTGCATGCATGGAAAATTCTTTACTTTTATACATATAACTAAAATACTGCATTAGCTTCATGATTATTCTATAAAAGAGAGTTGAGCTGAGAAACTTCACCCCTAATTTTAATTCTGGTTTTACAATATAAATCTGCCTCCCCTTGCAGCTCAGCATGGCATTGCTCAGGTCTACACTTCCACCTAAAAAAAGGTGGATGTGTAACTCTGAATCAGCCCCTTAGACAGGATTATGAAGAAACGTAGCCATGTCTTATTAAAAGAAAATAAATTATGGTGGGAGATTGTGACACTGGAGAAATATTCAGCTGAACATGTAGTGCCCAAGCGTTTGAGAGTTAAAAAAAAATCTTCATTTGAGTCTACTAGAGAGTCCATGCAGAATGGGGATCCATCCTCAATCATTGCTCCTTTTCACTCCTAGAATTAGTTATCAAAGAAAAAAGAAGGAATTTGGGGATGTTAGAGGAACAGATACGCAAATTGGAGAACCTCATTATTCCATTTACAGATATGAAAGAATATAAAGAACTAGAGGAGAAAATTAAAATAGGGATTAACAAACAAGAAAAAAATATTAGTGGCCAAAAAGCAGAAAAATAAATCCTTAGGGATAAAAACAATTTAAATGATAATGATTCAGATGAGGAATTAGAGAACGAAGGCGATAGTATATTAGAAGGAACCCCTGAAAGAGAGGGAAATATTACTAACAAATCTACAGAAAAAGAAAAAACTGACATACAAAGGGAAAAAGAAAGTAATAGTAGAAATACAAATACCCCCAAAAGTGGGGAAAATAAGAAGAAAGAAAGTCAAAATAAAAACAATCAACCCAAAAGTAAAGCTGAAAGTCAAGGAAACAAAACAGAGGAGAACAATAGGGCACATAACACCCAGAACAAAAATGAGAATTATTACCATAACTGGAGACAAACACAAGAATATAATGGGCCCTCAAATATGCCAGAGAGGAGAGAATATTATGCTCAATATTATACTGGTAACCTTATTACACCAGACACTATCCCAATAATCCCCCATTCTATAGACCTCCTAATTACCAATTCCAAGATAGAAGGAGAAATGATTTATTTCCACCTAGAGGGTACGACACTAGGGGACACAGAGATCAATTCCATTATCCCCCCAGGAATTTTGAACCTCCTAGGGATTATTATCCAAATCCACCTAGGAATTTTCATCCTCCCAGGTACCCCCCTTTTTCCCCACCCAGATTTAATGTTCCTACACAGAACCGTTTTCAACCTCTACAAAATGAAAGGGAGGATTTTTTTGGAGGGGGAGGGAAAACAGGCTCCCATAGCTCACAGAAAAACAGTAAGGGGAAAACAAAAGAGCTGGGAAACAAAAAAGAACAAGTGAGAATCAAGGAAATATTGATAATAAGGACACTAAGAAAGTTGAAAATGAAAAAGATAATAAAGGGATTTTTAATTTAAGTAGTTATCAATTTACAAAAAGATGAGATGATAGTTTTAAATAAGGGATTAAAATATGACCTTAAAGAAAAATTTTTTACAAAGAAAGAAGTAAAGAACCAGATATACAAATTCAAGAAGAAAATCAGAAGAATTTTAAAAATAAATCATCCTTTTATTCTAAACACATAAAGGGATGTTATATTGACAGTTTTAGCAAATTAGTAACAGAAGAGGTTAGACAACTAATTCCACAAAAAAAAAGGAAAATCCAACCTTACAAAAAATGAAAGAGAAGCCCTAGTAATGAAGCCCGCTGATAAGGGAGGGGGCGTAGTGATAATGGGGATCAAGGAATACTAAGAAGAAGTACTTAGACAATTAGGAGATACAAGTACATATAAATTGCTGAGAGGAGATCCAAGCCATAAGATTAAATTAGATCTAATTACCTTATTAGAAAAATTTAAATCCAATCATACTATAAATAATGAAGAATATGACTATGTCAATATTATGAAATACAGTATTCCGGTAATGTATGTATTACCTAAGATACATAAAGATCCTAAGAAACCTCCAGGCCGACCCATTATTGCAGGCTCAAATTCTATCTCCTCTAATTTATCTGAATTTATAGACTCTAAATTACAACCATTGGTCCAACAGAATCTCTCTCACATTAAGGTTACTGGAGATCTGTTAAGTAAATTGGGAATGTAGAATGGGGAGATAATGATTTTCTAGTGACTGCTGACGTCACCTCCTTATATACCATTATTTTATTAAGGGGGTTGACAGGAGTTTAAGAGAAAGTCAATATGAAGAATCTCTGCAGAATTTTATCAAGGAAGGGATTTTATTTATTTTAAGTAATAATTATTTTAATTTTAACAATTCTTTTTATCTTCAGACTCAAGGTACCGCCATGGGCACCAGATTCGCTCCAAGTTATGCCAAACTATTTATGGGATATTGGGAAAATACCCACGTGTGGCATGGACATGAGTATGGAGCGAATCTGGTAGCCTGGTGGCGGTACATAGATGACATTTTATTTATATGGAGGGGTGATTTTACAGATCTTGAAGTATTTTGTAAACATTTGAATGACAATGAATTGAATATCCACCTGACTTTACAAATTAATAAAACTGAAAATAATTTTCTGGATTTAACCATTTACCCCAAAGAGGGGAAACTATGCACCCACACTTTTCATAAACCAACGGACGTTAATTCGTACATTTCAAAGGATAGTGCTCATCATAGTAGTTGGTTAAGAGGGATTCCAAAAGGACAAATAAAGAGAATCAGGATGAATTGTTCAGAAGATCCCATATACCAAAAACAAGCGGAAGATATGGCTTGACAATTTATTGCAAAAGGATATTAAAAAAAAACAGATATTGATATTATAATTAGTAATACAGGGAAACTATCGCAGAAAGATCTTTTTCCAAAGGTTGGGATTAACAATAGGAAAAAACGATCCCCCTCAAAGAAATATGACATAGCATTCATCCCACAATATAGTAACCAATATAAAAAAATAGAAAAAATATTTAAGGACAATTGGAAGATCCTATTACAAGATCCCATCTTAGGGCAACTTTTACCAGCCTCCCCCAATTGTATTTACCATAGAGCCCCAAACCTGAGGAATCGGTTATTAAGAAGCTCGTTTAATGAGAGTTAATCTAATGAGATCAAAACTAAGGGGTTCCACAGGTGTGGAACATGCAAGATATACAAGACAGTAAAAGGGGAAAGTAAGGTTGAAAAATTCACTGTTAATGGTACTGAATATAGAATCAAAGAGTTCATCACGTGCCACTCTAAAAACATAATATATTTAGTGGAATGTACCTGTGGAAAATATTACATAGGGAAAACATCTAGGGCCTTAAAAATTAGATTAAATGAACATGTCTACAATATTGAAAAAGGAAAGATAGATCATTCTATGTCTAAGCATTTTAAAGAAATCCATAATTGCTCCCCAAAAGGAATCAAGAGATTTTTAGGAATACAAAGAATATCTCCTCATTGGAGAAAAAATGATCTGGGAACTCGTTTGGCCCAGGCGGAGATTAAATGGATCTTTAATCTTAAAACACTCATCCCCCTGGGCCTGAATATATAGATGAACTTAAATGGTTCCTTTAGATTTTGTTTGATGAATGTTCTGTTTTCCCAAGGTCATTAGATTCGAAGTAAGAGTAATATCTACAGTCATACTATCCTGTCAACGCCCAAATACGTCTGATCTTGGAAGCAAAGCAGTGATAGGCCTGGCCAGTACCTGGTTGAAAGACTACTAAGGAATACCAGGTACCATAGATAAACCCCAGAAAAGAATGAGACTTGGGTAATCAATACTCTTTTACAATTAAGTTGGCATTTTAACGGCATGTTTCCATTTAATATTTAATTTGTTCCTTCCCCTATGGGACCTATTTGTGCCTGTGGTTCAATTTATGTCCAATACGGAGTAGTTGTCTTTATGGGTACACTTTTAGGAAATTTTTAGGGTGGGTTTTAAATTATTTTTATTTATTGATTGGGTCTATACACATTAAATATATTGCTGTGGAATGATCTCCAAGAATTCTGAATGATTCTCAACAAACTAATATCACGGCATAAGTTATAAGTTCTATAAAGAACTCTAAATGATTCTTAACAATTAATATCGTGCCACAAGATATACAATTTCTAAATATTTTTGAGTAGGTTTTGATTTACTTTTAAATTAAGCAGGTTTTTTGCTCTTATGGTCTTAATTCGATTTTAATATAGGGTTTAGGATTTAGGAGTCCCTTCCAGGTAGAGGTAATATTAGGGAGGCCTATTCTCTTTTATTTAATTAAAACTTTTTATTTATCACTAGGCTGGTATTTGTATTAGTATAGATTGAAGGGTTATTTGATTATTTGTAATGTTTCACTTCAGAATGATAAACTTAGACATAATTTGTTTACATTCATTAATAGAAATTATAAATATAATTAGGACCATAGGAGGGAGGAGGTCGCACATAAGTTTTGAAATTATAGAGGTTTATCTGGGTGGTTGTTTTATTCACTTTATTATCACTACATCAAAATAATGGTTTTCTACACATTTTAATCTAATTAATATTTACTTATGTAACACTATTTGATTATATATATAACGATAATATATACAATTATAATAATGTCTGTATCCATGCTTATTTCACATATATTTATATTTCCCCTAAATTTAGAAATTTAGTTTAATTTAATTTTTATTCACATGGATCATCACTTTACGAATATTTAGGGTGGAAACCCATCTTATTGTTTATGCATTTAATATAGGCTTACTTAATTTGTATCATTCTTTATTTATGCTTTATATTATATTTATGTATTTAGTTTGTAATATGAGGATTAATAGGGTCTATCACTTAATAATATTTTCACATAGAATATCACCAATTGAACATTTAGGGTGTATACCCATCTTTAAATTTATGCACTTAATATATGCTTATTTATTTATTCAATTTAATTAATTGATTATCACTCTTTATTTATGTATGTATTTATTTTGTGATATAAGGGTTTTCTATATAAATTACCTTTAGCGCTATATCTTAATCAATTATCCTAAATGCAAAAATGAAAAGACAAACTATTTTAAAGGTTTTTATTGATGCGAATTGATTGTAATTGTTTCTATTTATATATTGGGAATTGATGTATAAGTAGAATAGATAGGTAATTTTATTGATGGGAACTAATTGTTTTTATTTATAGTTTTTATTAATTGTTTTTATTTATTGTGAATTTGTGTTCTTTACATTTCAAATGCAAAGAATGAATAGATAGTTTTTCACTGATGCGAATTAACTGTCTCTATGTATGTGTAAAATAGAAAGGTATATATAATTTTTATTCATGCGAATTGGGTGTAACTGTTTCTATTTATTTATTGAGGATTTATGTATATGTAAAATGGAAAGGTATATGAGGCAAACAAAGCATATTGAGATGATTTTAATGATAAAAACTTTCAAATTAATCAATGAAACAGAATGGTATTTAACTACTGCCTGGGATCACACACCCTTATTGCCTTGAGAAAGAATACTGCATTCGAAACGCGTCGGCAGGGGTGTGTGTACATCAAGGAGTTGCCATCGATCTCATCCTCTCCAGTCTTTCAGCCGTTACCCGGGACTTTCCATCCACACGCTTCACGTACGATCCCGTCCTTTCTCCCTTGAATCTGTGTTTTGATTGTTTTTTTAGTGTGTTTTAATTATTGGTTAATAAAATTGTGTATTAATTGGCACCCCTCTTTTGCCCTCTGTCTCTCCTCAAAATCCACCCCCCACCCCCTGGGGAGACTGGCGGTCCTTCCCCGATAGGGGACCTATAATCTCAGAGCAAAGACGGGCAGAAACAACAGTGACCAAACTTCAAAATACTGGTTTTTCTTCCCTATGGACCCACCATCATTAGAATTGCATCTGACCCAAAGTACTTTGGACTGTTTCTGGATTCCGTGAGAAGTCTTTTGGGACTATTTATTTATTCGTGTTTGGGACTATTTATTGGCATTATTCCTTTAATTGGTTTTAAATTTCATCTCTGCCTTTTAAATTTGCTTTTTATCCATTTGCATTTAGTTATACATTCAAGGGTGTAAAAGGGTTCTATTATACATTTAATCAGCCCACTTGGATTTACTTTAGCATAAGGACATTTGTTTTTTTGTTTGTTTAGAAACTGTCAGATTTTAGCTATTGTATCCAAATATCTGCTACACTGGTTTTTATACTTACTTCATTGAGTGTGTGTGTAGGTTACTAATTCATTCAATGTCAGATTTTAGCTGTTGTATCCATTTTATTTTTTTATTTGCTACACTGGTTTTTCACAATTTTTATAGTGGGCGTATAGGTTACTATTCTATATTGTGCAGTCCATATTTTTAATATTAGGGATATTATAAACTTAATCTTGTTATATTTACCCCACGGCTATAGTAGTACCCTTTATAGTAAAACTGGTATACTCCCCTTTTCAGTTATTTATTTCTATAGCGTATAAACCATTATTATTTTTTAATGTAATAGAGGGTCACCTACATGTATAATATAATAGAGGGTAACCTACATATATAATATAATGTAATAGAGAGTAACCTACATGTATAATATAATGTAACAGAGAGTCACCTACATGTATAATATAAAGTAATAGAGAGTCACCTACATGTATAATATAATGTAACAGAGGGTCACCTACATGTATAATATAATGTAACAGAGGGTCACCTACATATATAATATAATGTAATAGAGAGTAAACTACATGTATAATATAATGTAATAGAGGGTCATCTACATGTATAATATAATGTAATAGAGGGTCACCTACATGTATAATATAACAGAGGGTCACCTACATGTATAATGTATTAGAGGGTCACCTACATGTATAATATAATATAACAGAGGGTAACCTATATGTATAATATAATGTAATAGAGAGTCACCTACATGTATATTTTAATGTAATAGAGGGTCACCTACATGTATAATATAATGTAATAGAGGGTCACCTACATGTATAATATAATATAATAGAGAGTCACCGACATGTATAATATAATGTATTAGAGGGTCACCTACATGTATAATATAATGTAATAGAGGGTCACCTACATGTATAATATAATGTAATAGAGGGTCACCTACATGTATAATATAATAGAGGTTCACCTACATGTATAATATAATAGAGGGTCACCTACATGTATAATATAATGTAATAGAGGGTCACCTACATGTATAATATAATGTAATAGAGGGTCACCTACATGTATAATATAATGTAATAGAGGGTCACCTACATGTATAATATAATGTAATAGAGGGTCACCTACATGTATAATATAATGTAATAGAGGGTCACCTACATGTATAATATAATGTAATAGAGGGTCACCTACATGTATAATATAATGTAATAGAGGGTCACCTACATGTATAATATAATGTAATAGAGGGTCACCTACATGTATAATATAATGTAATAGAGGGTCACCTACATGTATAATATAATGTAATAGAGGGTCACCTACATGTATAATATAATGTAATAGAGGGTCACCTACATGTATAATATAATGTAATAGAGGGTCACCTACATGTATAATATAATGTAATAGAGGGTCACCTACATGTATAATATAATGTAATAGAGGGTCACCTACATGTATAATATAATGTAATAGAGGGTCACCTACATGTATAATATAATGTAATAGAGGGTCACCTACATGTATAATATAATGTAATAGAGGGTCACCTACATGTATAATATAATGTAATAGAGGGTCACCTACATGTATAATATAATGTAATAGAGGGTCACCTACATGTATAATATAATGTAATAGAGGGTCACCTACATGTATAATATAATGTAATAGAGGGTCACCTACATGTATAATATAATGTAATAGAGGGTCACCTACATGTATAATATAATGTAATAGAGGGTCACCTACATGTATAATATAATGTAATAGAGGGTCACCTACATGTATAATATAATGTAATAGAGGGTCACCTACATGTATAATATAATGTAATAGAGGGTCACCTACATGTATAATATAATGTAATAGAGGGTCACCTACATGTATAATATAATGTAATAGAGGGTCACCTACATGTATAATATAATGTAATAGAGGGTCACCTACATGTATAATATAATGTAATAGAGGGTCACCTACATGTATAATATAATGTAATAGAGGGTCACCTACATGTATAATATAATGTAATAGAGGGTCACCTACATGTATAATATAATGTAATAGAGGGTCACCTACATGTATAATATAATGTAATAGAGGGTCACCTACATGTATAATATAATGTAATAGAGGGTCACCTACATGTATAATATAATGTAATAGAGGGTCACCTACATGTATAATATAATGTAATAGAGGGTCACCTACATGTATAATATAATGTAATAGAGGGTCACCTACATGTATAATATAATGTAATAGAGGGTCACCTACATGTATAATATAATGTAATAGAGGGTCACCTACATGTATAATATAATGTAATAGAGGGTCACCTACATGTATAATATAATGTAATAGAGGGTCACCTACATGTATAATATAATGTAATAGAGGGTCACCTACATGTATAATATAATGTAATAGAGGGTCACCTACATGTATAATATAATGTAATAGAGGGTCACCTACATGTATAATATAATGTAATAGAGGGTCACCTACATGTATAATATAATGTAATAGAGGGTCACCTACATGTATAATATAATGTAATAGAGGGTCACCTACATGTATAATATAATGTAATAGAGGGTCACCTACATGTATAATATAATGTAATAGAGGGTCACCTACATGTATAATATAATGTAATAGAGGGTCACCTACATGTATAATATAATGTAATAGAGGGTCACCTACATGTATAATATAATGTAATAGAGGGTCACCTACATGTATAATATAATGTAATAGAGGGTCACCTACATGTATAATATAATGTAATAGAGGGTCACCTACATGTATAATATAATGTAATAGAGGGTCACCTACATGTATAATATAATGTAATAGAGGGTCACCTACATGTATAATATAATGTAATAGAGGGTCACCTACATGTATAATATAATGTAATAGAGGGTCACCTACATGTATAATATAATGTAATAGAGGGTCACCTACATGTATAATATAATGTAATAGAGGGTCACCTACATGTATAATATAATGTAATAGAGGGTCACCTACATGTATAATATAATGTAATAGAGGGTCACCTACATGTATAATATAATGTAATAGAGGGTCACCTACATGTATAATATAATGTAATAGAGGGTCACCTACATGTATAATATAATGTAATAGAGGGTCACCTACATGTATAATATAATGTAATAGAGGGTCACCTACATGTATAATATAATGTAATAGAGGGTCACCTACATGTATAATATAATGTAATAGAGGGTCACCTACATGTATAATATAATGTAATAGAGGGTCACCTACATGTATAATATAATGTAATAGAGGGTCACCTACATGTATAATATAATGTAATAGAGGGTCACCTACATGTATAATATAATGTAATAGAGGGTCACCTACATGTATAATATAATGTAATAGAGGGTCACCTACATGTATAATATAATGTAATAGAGGGTCACCTACATGTATAATATAATGTAATAGAGGGTCACCTACATGTATAATATAATGTAATAGAGGGTCACCTACATGTATAATATAATGTAATAGAGGGTCACCTACATGTATAATATAATGTAATAGAGGGTCACCTACATGTATAATATAATGTAATAGAGGGTCACCTACATGTATAATATAATGTAATAGAGGGTCACCTACATGTATAATATAATGTAATAGAGGGTCACCTACATGTATAATATAATGTAATAGAGGGTCACCTACATGTATAATATAATGTAATAGAGGGTCACCTACATGTATAATATAATGTAATAGAGGGTCACCTACATGTATAATATAATGTAATAGAGGGTCACCTACATGTATAATATAATGTAATAGAGGGTCACCTACATGTATAATATAATGTAATAGAGGGTCACCTACATGTATAATATAATGTAATAGAGGGTCACCTACATGTATAATATAATGTAATAGAGGGTCACCTACATGTATAATGGAGACTTATACTGTAACATGGCATAACCCCTATACATTGCTATGTCCCAGCACAGCCAGCCCTAGAGCGGTCACTCCCCCTCACTGGACACCAGAGACTTATACTGTAACATGACATAACCTCTATACATTGCTATGTCCCAGCACAGCCAGCCCTAGAGCAGTCACTCCCCCTCACTAGACTCCGGAGACTTATACTGTAATATGACATATCCTCTATACATTGCTATGTCCCAGCACAGCCAGCCCTAGAGCCGTCGCTCCCCATCACTACACACCGGAGACTTATACTGTAACATGACATAACCTCTATACATTGCTATGTCCCAGCACAGCCAGCCCTAGAGCCGTCACTCCCCCTCACTGGACTCCAGAGACTTATACTGTAATATGACATAACCTCTATACAATGCTATGTTCCAGCACAGCCAGCCCTAGAGCGGTCACTCCCCAGCACTGGACTCCAGAGACTTATACTGTAATATGACATAACCCCTATACATTGCTATGTCCCAGCACAGCCAGCCCTAGAGCGGTCACTCCCCATCACTGGACACCGGAGACTTATACTATAATATGACATAACCTCTACACATTGCTATGTCCCAGCACAAAAAGCCCTAGAGCGGTCACTCCCCATCACTGGACACCGGAGACTCATACTGTAATATGACATAACCCCTATACATTGCTATGTCCCAGCACAGCCAGCCCTAGAGCGGTCACTCCCCATCACTACACACCGGAGACTCATACTGTAATATGACATAACCTCTATACATTGCTATGTCCCAGCACAGCCAGCCCTAGAGCCGTCACTCCCCATTGTTGGACACCGGAGACTTTCACATCACCAGCTTGCAATAACATTTAGTAGCGTTCATGTCGGGTGAATTGCTGTGTAAAGAGAAAAGCTCCGCTCTTAGTCCGTCTCTTACACGGTAAAATAAAAATCAATGTTAAAAGCCAGCGGACCAGACAGGAGACACAACTACAACCGGAGCAAGCGGCGCTTTCGTAGTAGTTGTGTGTCTCCTTTCTGGTCCACCTGCGTTCCCGCTATTCCACGGTGTGAATTACTACTTGTGTGTCAGGTGGACCAGAAAGGAAACACAGAACTGCTACGAAACTGCCGGTGGTTGCGCACGGCTCCCGCCAGGGAGATTTGTCTCCTGTTTCCATAGCAACGGTAAACAAATCTCTCCAATCAGGTGTCAGAGACTGTGTTGAATAATCACACAGGACCTTTCACATTATTCACATCGGGCCAGATCCTGAGCTAAGTACACTACCCGATGACGTCAGATCGGCTATTTGTATTTACTGCACATTCGCGCGGCAGATGTTACGCCACATAACACTGAATGTACGTACCATCAGCGTAACTACGAACGAAGGGGCGGGGCATCAATACGACACCCGTAATTACGCTTTGGAGGCGGAGGGAGGCAATGAAATCGGACAGTATGGGCCGGGTTTGGCCGTCACGTACGTAAATCCATTATGTACCTCAGTAGTTGCGCTGCGAAAAGTTAAGGTAGCGTAAAACGGGCAAAGTACGTACGAGCGAGGGGAGAAATGACGCTACGCGATCTAACGGAACTAGCCCGTAGGTCTGGCTCTACCCCATTAATTTCTCCCCGGTGCGATTGCCAGATCATTAGACCCGGGTCCAGGAAAATGGAACATTTCTCTTCGACACCAAGTTCCTGACCCGGGTTTCAGGCCAGGCGGTGGTGTGAGATGGGTGTTAGAGGAACACCCTGTATGATGGCGGTGACACCACAATAACATTGACCCAACCACACTGGCAGCTTGACGGAAAGGCAGAATCTGCCTCTGGCCGGCACTCGGGGGGTTTATTGATGGTCTGGGAGAGATAGAAAACTCTGAGGCCGGATCCACAACTAAAAGGGTCACAAACATTCTGTGATGCGCTGGAGGAAGTCAGGTAATTTGCCATCAGCGCTTGTTAGATGATCCGCATCGGACCCCCTATGATATTTGATATATGATATACTCGGTCCCATACAATAAGTTATATATACTGCTCCCAGCTGCTAAACTATGGGGTCTTTTAAGACAGTAGAGAGAGAGAGGAGAGAGAGAGGGAGGGATAGAGAGAGGGTAGTTCCCTCATCTCTGTGACTAACACTGCTGTGTGGCTGGATCATACTGGGCACTGACAGCACTCTTGCCATACACCCTGGCTGGTCCACTGTGTGATATATACTTGCCCTTATGTATCAAACCCACTGTCGGGGGCGTGGCCTAGCGTCGGAGCAGAGCGGACGTGCTCTCCACAGCTCCCGCACATTTGCCGCATTTTAACCTCTTTTTTCGGGGGTTTCACGGACACCACTCTGCCACCGCCGAACCTCGGAGCCTTAGGTGTCGGATAGAGCCCGGATTGGCCCCCGCACTCCATCCTAGCGGCAGTCCGGGGCTCCCCAGGATAGTTGGGCCTACCTTGCCGCGGCCCAGCCGTGCCCTCGGGCCTTCTGTTTCCACGGGCCCCAGTGGAGACCCCCCTGGGTGGTGCTTTCCTCCGGACCGGACCTGCCGCCAAATACTGTGGCACCCGCGCTCTGAAGCCCGGGGCAGCTGCGGGGGAGTCTCGGTGGAGTAACCTGCGGGCGCCATCTTGGAAGCGCTCACAGTCCCTGCACGTCGGCAGCAGCGTTCCCTGCCTCACTGATACTGCCGAGGACCAGGTTCCAGAGCCCATGTCCTGAGGCCTCTTCTCTCCGCTTCCCTAGGTCAGCTGGCAACCCACTTAGGGAGCAGGCAGGAGGTATTTGAGGACATGGGCCACGACTGACCTCATCAGACACCCCCCCTGGCAGTGCTGCTCAGCTGGACAGTTCCCCCTACACCTCACAGCAGCTCTCAGAGCCCCCTCTACACAGTCCTGGACTCAACCCTGCGGTAGAGGGGCTCTAATACTATTCCCCACGGACAGGGGTGCCTTATGGTTAGGGTTTTGGTAAGTTTATGGTTAGGGTTTTGGTAAGTTTATGGTTAGGGTTTTGGTGAAGTTTATGGTTAGGGTTTTGGTGAAGTTTATGGTTAGGGTTTAGGTTAGGGGCTAGGGTTAGGATTGGGGTCAGGGTATAAGTTAGACTTATGTTTAGGGTTGGGGTTAGAGTTAGGGTTGAGGTTAAGTTTAAGGCTAGATTTGGGGTTGAGGTAAGACTTATGGTTAAGTTTAGAGCTTGTTCTAGGTTTAGGGTTGGGGATAGGTTGGGGTAAGGGTCACGATTAGGGTTAGTGTAGGGGTGGGGATAACGTTACATGTATTGCAATGTAAGACACATTACAGGATAATTTATTACTGTCTCATGTCTCATTTCCAGTTGAGAGAATAATCTCTTCTCCCCGGATACAGGACAGCGCACACTAACCTTCATACACAGCCTCAGACATTTCCCATAATCCCTTGTGAACGCAGTCTGTACGTTACTCCGGGAATAAAGTTTGACGCAAAAACACATACAATGACGCCAGCTGCGTGCTGACCCTGAAACATTTCTCAGAAGATATTGAGAAGTTACCTTCTTCAATGCAGTAACAATGATCGCAGGAACAATGGCTGCTGCTCACATATTGCGTTAGAACTCCCGCCTTCTGTTGTCTTTGTGCCAATACTCTTCAGATTTGGGACCATAAAGCAATGGTTTTGGATTGTGTCTGATTGTCGATGACACATAAGAGTATTGTGTGCGGACGTCCTTGTGGAGAAGAGGATTTCATCTCTCTCTGGTTTCAGTTCTCATCCATAGAAAGGTGTTTAAGTATTGTTATCCGCATAATTCTTCCTACACATATGCCCACCCTGCCACGCCTCTCCGTCAGCCAATGACAAGTGCAGGATTGCCAGCTAAAAATTATATAGAACAGGGGGAACACCGGAACAATACAAGTGACATCAGCACCAGACAGGAATCAGCGGAACCCCGGAACAATACAAGTGACATCAGCACCAGACAGGGATCAGCGGAACCCCGGAACAATACAAGTGACATCAGCACCAGACAGGAATTAGTGGAACCCCGGAACAATACTAGTGACATCAGCACCAGACAGGAATCAGCGGAACTCCGGAACAATACAAGTGACATCAGCACCAGACAGGAATTAGTGGAACCCCGGAACAATACAAGTGACATCAGCACCAGACAGGGATCAGCGGAACCCCGGAAACCTTACCGTGCGCATTACTTCTCAAGA
>WWET01008955.1:20393-32122 GCA_011038615.1 Limnodynastes dumerilii
GTATGATTTGTTACAAAGGCCATGGACCATTTTAGTTGCTCTTCTTTGCACAGTCTCTAATGTATTTATGTCTTTCTGGAGATATGGCCTCCAGAACTGAACGCAGTATTCTAGGTGAGGGCATACCAATGATCTATAAAGGGGCATCACTACTTCTCTCTTTCTGCTACTAATTCCTCTCCCTATGCAACCAAGCATCTGACTTGCCTTTCTCATTGCTTTGTGCATGAAATAATGATCAAAATACATTTCCAATAACTTTTTAGCTACGTCCTGTCCAGAGACAATAGGGCATACAACAATTCACATGCGCCAAAACCCTGGATCAGGTCCAAAGTATTTTTACATATTCTAGTAAATGTGGCTAAAAATAAAATATCATTGTTTATTATTATAAATGCGGTACTGTGCACTCAGAAACCTTATACACTAATACTTATACAAGCAATAGGACATTCCTAAATGTAATCACCTATTTTTTGCCATAAAATCACCTATAGATTTGCCAAAAAATCAAAGTCTAAGATTGTGTGGGCCACAAGAAAAATAAAGTCTTGTGCAATTTTTCTCCTGCTCCCAGTAATCCCCCATTCATGTCTCCATCCTCCCCAGTATTCCCCATTCATGTCTCCATCCTCCCCAGTATTCCCCATTATGGACCTGATAAACACGTAAGAACGCGATAGGTTCCTAAATATACGCAACTAATAGCAATGAAACTCCCCGGGAAGCCCCCGGTTTTCAGGTTCTTATGTGACTTACGAGTGTCATAGGGCTCCTTAACTGTAGGTTGGCATTTGAAAGCGTAGGGCGTCTACTTAGGAACGTAACTGCATAACCGCACCTTCATTTGGTCATTTAAATGCCTCTCTCCACCCAAATCTGCGTATCTGCCGAGTTCATTATTCATGGAACGCCCATTTTTGCATACGTTACTACGAACCTACAGATTTTAAGTTCGTAGCATATAAGCACGAAATTTGCAAACTTAAGTCCTACGCAAATAGCGTCTAATAGTTACTACGCATGCACAGTGCATCCGTTCTTAAATATACGCACCTAAAATCGGAAGAATTCTTAAGTGTGAATCAGGTCTTATGTGTCTCCAGCTACCAGTATCCCCCATCATTTGTCTCCAGCTCCAAGTATTCAACCTCATGTCTCTCCAGCAACCAATATTCCCCATTATGTCTTTCCAGCTCCCAGTATTAACCCTTTATGTCTCTCCAGCTCCCAATATTCCCCATCATGTCTTTCCAGCTCCCAGTATTAACCCTTTATGTCTCTCCAGCTCTCCCAGTATTCCCCATCATGTCTCTCCAGCTCCCAGTATCTTTAGATCCAAGTATTACCCATTCATGTCTTTCCAGCTCCCCCAGTATCCCCCATCATCTGTCTCCAACTCCCAGTGTTCCCCACCATGTGTCTCCAGCTCCAAGTATCTTCCATCATTTGTCTCCAGCTCCCAGTATTCTTCATTTCGTCTCTCCAGCTATTAGTATTCCCCATCATGTCTTTCCAGCTCTCAGTATTAACCATTCATGTCTCTCCAGCTCTCCCAGTATTCTCCACCATGTCTCTCCAGCTCCCAGTATTAACCATTCATGACTCTCCAGCTCCCCCATCATCTGTCTCCAGCTCCCAGTGTTCCCCATTATGTGTCTCCAGCTCCCACTATCCTCCATAATGTGTTTCCAGATCCCGATATCCCCCATCATTTGTTTTCAGCTCCCAATATTCAACATTATGTCTCTCCAGTTCCCACTATTCCCCATCATGTCTCTCCAGCTCCCAGTATTAACCCTTTATGTCTCTCCAGCTCCCAGTATTAGCCATTCATGTCTCTCAAGCTCAACCAGTATTCCCCATCATGGGCCGGATCTAGAACGTCTCTCGGCGGAAATACATCCGTCAGACGCTGATGACAGTTACTGTGCATGGGTAGTAACTATTTTACGTAATCTACGTATCGTTTCGTTACGTAGATTGCGTATATGCAGTCTTAAAGATAGACAGCCCCATGTCTTTCCAGCTCTAAGTATCCCACATCATATGTCTCCAGCTACCCAGTATTCCCCATTCATATGGATCCAACTCCCAGCAATTCCCCATTCATTAGTCTTTGATGCTTCCGCCTGTCTCTCTCCTTCGCAGTGCGCACTGTCTTCCAGCTCTTCTGTGTGACACTGGCCATAAAGCAATATGTTTCATGTGTTGGGCAATGCAGCAGGTATACAGGACCGCTGAAAAGGTCTTTACTATCAGCTGTCCTTTGTAACTGCTGCGGCGGCTAATAGCAGGCCCTTTTCAACAAAAATCGCCGGACATCACTGTGTGAGATGGGGTCACAAAATGTGTTAATCACCTCTCTGGTGGCAATCGGCATACTCACCCATTCTGAAAAAAAATAGAAAAAGGCTGCCTATTTAAATTAGAGACAGCCCTAGTGCCAGGAACTCCCAACACTTCTATCATATCCCCCTCACCCTCTTGTGCCTAGTTATGTCCCTTATATCATATCCCCCTTTCCCTCCTGTACCTGGTTATATCCCTTCTATCATATCCCCCTCTCCCTCCTGTACCTGGTTATTACCCTTTTTATTATAACATATTATTTTCCTTTAGAGAGTATGGGCCTGATCCAGACCTACGCTCGTGTGCGTTTTTACGGCGCAAAAACGGCTATTTGTACTTACTGTGCATGCGCTGGGCAGATGTTACACTCATGTTACGGTCTGAGAATCTGAGCTTATGGGCTTTGATCGTAACAGCTTCGTATTTATGCTGGAGGGGGCGTGTCTGCCATACGAAATCCGTAATTACAGACTGAGTGCGGGGTGACGCATTTAAATCGTACAGTATGGGCGCGCTAATCATCGTAACTATGCAATGAGCTTACGGACGCCCGCGGTTACCATCAGAAAAGTTAGAGTATTGTTTGCTGGGCATAAGAAAGCAAAACTAAGTACGACCAAAGAGAGTTCCTATGGGAGTGCGTTGTAGGTACGCTGGGGTAAATACATGAGCGTTTCAGTAGAAACACATGAGCTTTTCAGTAGAAACACATGAGCGTTTCAGTAGAAAAAATATGACTATATTCCTGAATCTCCTTGTTTGGGACACTATAGGATAATTGCCCAGATTTAGAACAACGCTTGTGAGCGAATTTACACGTTTCGGAGACGTAAAATTGCGTTTTGGTAAGTACTGCGCATGCGCACCATAGAAAATCTGCTCCGTAATGTAGCGTCATTTTACGTGAGTCCAAAATACGTCTGAATTACGTTAAGTAGGCGGGGGTTTGTATTTAAAGCGTACAGTATGGGCGTGCTTAGCTGCGTAAATACGTGTTGCCCATACGTACGTGAGCCGATCACTGCTGTTACGTTACAAAAAGTTAAGGCAGTGTTTGGAAAGCGTATCGTGACAAAATACGTATATTCAAGGTATGTGACAAGGGGAGTGTATAGAAGGTACGCACGCGAAAATATGCTACGCGAGTAAACGTATTGCAAACGTAGTTCTGGATCTACCCCAATGTCAGCATGGACTGAGATTCATTGTCTTCTCTCTTCTTTGCATGTTGGAGATTCCTGGGACAGACGATCATCCCTCCCCCAGTAATGAACAACTCTTCAGTTCTTCCAAACATCATGATCCAGGAGTCATCCACTCTCAATAATATAACCGAGTACATGCGAGGGTTCATTATACTCTTCATAATATTGGCTTTATGCTTCATCTATTTTGTTTCAGTGATGGTGAACGCCTTCTCCGTATCACCTCATCTCCAGCAGAATGCCCGATACGTCCTCTTTGTTTATATGCTCATTAATGATGCGTTCTTTGTGTTCTTGACCTTCATCATGCTACTTGCATCTGTATATCTCATCTATATTCCTACACCCGTTTGCTATATTTTGTACAGTGTTGCCTCGGGGATGTTTAACGTAACGCCATTAAGCTTGGCAGCCATGGCACTAGAGCAATATATCGCCATTTGTTATCCTCTCCGACATGGCCAGTTGTGCACCCCTCATAGAGCTAATGTTACTTTTACCATGATATGTTCTGTTCTGGTGATCCCGTATATTGCCGAATTGTGGGTCATGATTTCATCCCATTCAAATATATTCACTTTGTATATTAACTGTAAACATAGAATGTTGGTAGTTCATCCACTGCAAACCATTATCAGGTCCCTTTGTTTCATCCTATGTTTCACCATGGTGAGTCTTGTAATCATATTTACATATGCCAAGATTATGTTGGTAGCTTTGAAAATAAGTCCGAAGTCTTCTTCTGCTGCTAAAGCCGGGAAAACCGTGATGCTTCATGCCTTCCAGTTGCTCCTGTGTATGGGGTCCTTACTGTCCATCGTCACTGAAAATGTATCAGTCAAAGTTATAGATTTGTATCCCATAACAAGCTTTTTTGCTTTCACCTGTGTGCCGAGGTTCCTCAGTCCTATCATCTACGGTATTCGGGATGAGGTGTTGAAGAAATATATTAAAAAATCTCTACCGAAACGCTGTCGTTAGAAGCCGATTGACCTACGAACATTGCTGGAACACATGATGGCAGAATGTTCACTACTGATTCTATTAAAGATACGGAAATTCTTGCTTCATGGATTCCAAGAGAAATGTTGTTTTTAGATTGTATAAAGAGAATAAAGATTATATCAAACAATAATATACAGTAAGGGCCTGATCCAGACCCCCGTCGCCCAGTGGTAATACGCCGGGCGTACGTGTAAGATCGTCTAAAAAGACAATCTGCGCATGCGCCAGACAGGTGTTGCCCAGCGTAGCTGCATAAACGCCCTATCCTGAATGGTCCTGGACGGTCCATAGTTACAGCGTAGTAACGCTGGAGGGAAATGAGGCTGAGAGGGCGGCGTTAACGTATCAACGCCGCCGTCCCAGCGTATTAACAGTCGCTTATGCCGGCTGAAGTTAGGGTAGCCTTCAGCCGATGTAAGCAACTGTTTATATGCTGGGGCAAGGGGGAGTGTTGGGGAAGGGGGAGTGTTGTAGGTTTGGATACAGCCCAATGTCATTACTCTAAAGTGTCCTCAAGTCCCACTAATGGTCCATGTTTTTCAAATCTCCTTGCTGGAGGTGACAGTTACATATTAAAAGCTCCACAGGTGGAATTCATTATATCACTCATTCTGTAGGGAGACCTGCAAAACATGGACCATAAGTGGTACTCGAGGACTATAAAAAATACAGATTTTGGTGTAGAATGTGTGCTATGGGGTCACCTGTTCTGAGGGATCCCATTATAGATACACCAATGTCTCTGGATTAGGATGAGAAGCTGTGAGGTGTGATCGCAGCGGCCTATATGAGATTGCATTTTTTAAATAGAATTTCCTTTCCTTTTTTTATGTTTTTTCAAGTAATGCTCCTCCACAAGGAAACCTCGTACAGAGCAGAGTTCCGTATTATAGGAGTTCCAATGTAGAGCATTTTCGCTGCCAAAAAATCACCAGACTTCCGCAAGCACCTTGAGATAGTCAGATGACCTTCTTGGGAATCCAGCCCAAAAATTTAGGGTCAACCCCCTTATATCTGCCAACACAGACAAGTGTGTTAATAAAAACATCAGCAACAACAACAACACCACACATAGGCACTTCTAACAAATGTAAAGCTCTGATCTCCTTATCATGCTTTAATCAGTTTAATTAATAAATAAATACAGACAAATATGGCTGCCGCTTGTTTTTATTGTGTTAAAGTTAATGGTTATCCATATTGCTTTAGTTTCAGAGCTGGGAGGTTGACTACAAATGGTAGTATTGTTTTATAGGTATATAAGCGCCTCTTAACCAAAACTTGCAGCGTGAGGCTTCTTTGGAATTTTACTAAGCTGTAGAGTTGGTAAGAACGCATATAGGATTAATTTGTAGAGAATTATTGCCACACTCAAATGATTAAATTCTTCAAACCCATATTCAAGTCACCTCTGTTTACAGAGTTAACTTAATTATTAAGTGGTACTAAAAGAAGGGAAATCAATCATCAAGGAGGTCCAATGCCCTGAAAATAGGAAATCTATCAACCCTTTGGTGCTACTCTTTTTTTGGTTCTGTACTCATATAGGGCCAGATTCACACCCGAGAAGCTGAGGATTCCTTAGGTGCATATAATTCTGTTTTGTCAGCATGACAACGCCATCTGCATAGCCCTTAGGCACTTGGGGCCTGATTCAGAGAAACGATTTTATCGCTATTTAGGTGCGTATATTTAGGATCTTAAGAAATTCGCATCATTGCGCATGCGTAGTAATAGTGCAACGCCATCTACGTAGAGGTTAGGATCCTAAATTCGGTAAGCGCGGACCTGTGAATAGATCGCAAGCACTTAAGATCCGAAGTGCTGCGTAAATATAGGACCCGAAGGATTTGCATAGATATGGGCGGGGGGAGGCATTGAGATGAGGGAAAGTGGGCGCGAGCAGACACTTAGGATCTTAAACGCAACTAATTTACTTAAGATCTCAAATGACAGCGCAGAGTTAGGGTTAGTCAATGGTGGTCTAACTTTAAGATCCGCCGCTGTTTGCAAGGGGAGTGACTGTTTATGCAGTGGGTTGTAACCTGCTCCGACCTGACACTTAGATGCGTATATTTGAGATCCCATCGGCAGCGGATCTCTGAATCAGGCCCTTAGTTTTACTATGTGTGGTCTTTAAAGAAAGTCTTTGAAGCCTATTTAAGCAAGCAGCGTTTGTAAGTTGGACTTTGCGAGTGCGCTGAGAATGCGGAATTGGTTTTTGTACGTTCAGATTCCGTACTTGAGGGAGTGACAGTCCTTTGAATGTTCCATGATACACAGTGTGGGCTGCCAGGCTCAGTTACGAAGGAAGTTAAGAAAAGTGGGTGGGGGAGGCAGACAGGGTGGCGTTTGCTAAGTACGTGCGTATTTTTGTTACTTAAGAGGAGACATACACACGGAAAGATAAGGCTGCCCAGGGCCTTCTTAAGTCAGTTAAGAACAACAAAAACGAGGATGTGTCTAGGGAGTTGCAATGCGTATAATTGCAAATCCTTCTTATCTCCTTCTTGACTGTGAATCAGGTCCTCAGCACTGGTCCTGTGCAGAGTGTTCTTAAGTCTGGATATGATCCTGAGACAGTATGGTCCTCGAGAGGGGAGTGACAGTGGAGCAACAGGGAACATGGGAGTGAGCTCCCCATCACTCACCTCTATCATGAGAACTTTAGCAGGGTTACGCTGCCATTAGTTTAATAAACAAAGAAAAAAAAACAACCAATCTAAGGCACTTACAATTATAAGTTACCACCACAATATAACTAATGGACGCAGCTGGATCTAGGGATTGTGAATCCCCACAACAAGAAATCAAAACAGATAAAAACGGGAAAACTGCGCTGTCTTAATAGAAAAATAGAGCCCTTAAATATTCAAACTAATGATAAAATTTAATACAAAAACAAAATGTAGCCTTCTTAGTTAAATAGCCACAAGATTTATTAATACACTATAATCTGGTACCAGAACACTAAAACATTAAAAACTATGTCCATACATAAATATTAGTGTGTCAGATTATTACAATTATTATTGCACCTGTGTTATCCGCATAGAAAAAGGAATTATATATATCACAGCTTTATTTGAGAGTTATTCCTCTTGCAGTAGATGGGAACTTTAAAGTACGGCTCTCTCCAACAAATATATCGGAAGTCCTCCACACACAAGTAATGGGAACTCCCTGCCACAAGCTTATGTTAAGCAGTCGGGGATCTTATCCTCCTTATATGAATAGTGTGTTAGACGGTTATTCATAAATTGTATATGGGAGCAAAAACAGTTCCTGCAGTATAAGGTAACACATGTATGAGTACAAGGCGTAGTTTCCTTATTTCAGGGCAAGACAAGCTGCTTAATCCTCCGCTCGCTATGCAAGAGCACCTATGGTGGTCAGGTCAACGGCTCCCCACAGCTTTTACGGTCCGGACCAAAAGCATTTAAGTCACCAACTCAATTTTCACAGTGCTAAGCACACAAAGGGCATTGGGATCCACACAGTACAAAATAGCAGTAAATTAGCACTCACTGACGCGTTTCATCCAATGATATTTCTTCAGATGAAAATTCTGAGACCGCCAATCCGCACAGACATTGAAGACCCTGCATAGCGCATGCATTGGCAGAAATTCAGTCGAGTTTCACAAGCAGCTTGACTCTGGATCATGTTCTATATTACGGTGAGGTCAACCTTAAGGATACGCGGAAGACATTATAATGTGAACACCAGGCCAAAAGCATTCTTCAGTCAAACCGTTGCCTATCCCTTAATGTTATTTGGGACACTGATTATAATTTTGACTTATTTTCTGAGCTTTCAGATCAGATTGAGGGTTTTGTTTTTGCTAAATATCCTGATTTACAAAGAATGAAACTGCGGCCCAGCGGCCCAGGTTTTGATCACAAGCGGAGGAGACTTCTCAGCACATTGCACAGTATGAGTGTCCTTTGCTCTGCTTACCGAGTTGAAAACTTTACATAGGCCCTTACTATCAGAGCTGTTTCTAGACCTAGCAGAGCCCATGGCAAAATAATCCCACCCCGCAAAAAAAAAGCATGCATCTAGCCACTATGTGTGTCCAACTTCCATTTCTGCCCCTTCTATGTATTCATCTTCCATTTCTGCCCCTTCTATGTATCCATTCATAATTTCTGCCCCGTCTGTGTGTCCAGCTTCCATTTTGCCTCTAATGTGTGTATCCAGCCTCCAATTCTGCCTCTTATATATGTGTCCAGCCGTTACAGCTTTTTGTCTTTTCCCATAGGAACCCTGTATATCCAGTACAGTTTATGAGAATGTTGTTATCTGATGGGTCTGTGAGCTGTAGTCTATGTGACCACACCCTGGGGGAGGGCAGCGTGACCTATAGGGGAGCCCATCCCTAGACACAAGCTAATTACTATGAGAAAATTGTTGGTGTGAAGGTTGTTGTATGTGGATATAGGCTTTGTGATTGTAGATCTGAACATAACCTTTGCTCAAGGAACCAGTCACATTAGAATAGTAACTGAGGATCCGCCACATAGGGCCTGATTCACACTTAAGTAGGAAATAAATACACGAGGATTCGCACAACTATGCACCTAAGTAGCAAATGCTACGGATTTTAGCTGACTTCCGCCACCATAGGGTTACCTTAACCTTCTGTGCGTATCTTTGTGTGGAGTTTGCGTAAGTAAAAACGGAAGTGCCTGACCGCACTCATAGGACCTGATTCACACTTAAGAATACTTCAGATTTTAGGTGCTTGATTTTAGAACTTAAAATCTGTAGGTTCGTAGTAACATACGCAAGAATGGGCGTTCCATGAATAAGTAACTCGGCAGATAGGAAGATTTGGGTGGAGAGAGGCATTTAAATGACCAAATGAAGGTGTGGTTTTGCAGTTAAGTTCCTAAGTAGACGCCCATTCAAATGCGAACCTACAGTTAAGGGAGCCGTATGACACTCGAAAGTCACATAAGAACCTGAAAACCGGGGGCGTGCCGAGGGGGTTTCATTGCTATTAGTTGCGTATATTTAGGAACCTATCGCGTTCTTACGTGTGAATCAGGTCCACACTATCCAATTTTAATGTCTCCCCCCGCCCACTTTCTTATGGAGTGTTGGCCCTTTTTACGAATGTCATTAGAAGCAGAGATCAACCTAATGAGTTTCTATGCGTAGAATCTGCTGTGCACATTTTAGGAACGTTATTAAGAGTATGGCCCATAGGCCCATGTAATTTCACCTGTTGGTCATGGCAATGGTTGAAAGCAGAGTCTAACTACGGTGAGATTGGTGGGGTACATGTTCTGGGCGCCGATCAGCACCCACATCCAAGGAGAAGCCATTGGCACCCACCAGACTCACCCTGGTTGCGATGAGTTTTGATTGAAGCTTAGTATTCCTAGTAATAAAAATCGAGTGCGTTGGGAACATTGGCCAAGATCCCGAACTACGCTTCCATGTGAATTTACGCTTGGCGGACGTGTAAAATCGCAATTTTGTATTTACTGGGCATGCGCACCACAGATGATATGCAACGTCATGTAACGTAACTCTGAGCGTATGGGTCATTCGCGTAACTGCCACATAAATTCGTACCTGGGGGCGTGCCAAATTTATGTTAGCCAAAAATACGCCTAAATTACGCAATATAGGTGGAGGTTTACATTTAAATTGTACAGTCTGGGAGTGCTTAGCTGCGTAAGTCCGCGTTGCCTATACGTACATGTGCGGGCGTGAGCGGTTACGCTGTCAAAAGTTAAGGTAGGGTTTGAAAAGCGGAAACCGGTCAAAGTACGTACATTCAAGGGGAGTGCCGAGGGGAGTGTATAGAAGGTACGCACGCGTAAATACGCTACGCTAGTTAACGGATTGCAAGCGGAGTTCTGGATCTACCCCATTGTGCCAAGCATAGCATTACAGTAGGGCTCATAGGCTACAGTGGGTCTCATAGGAGAGAATGGCTCCCTTAGGAAACAACGGCAGTCAGGCTTTTTCGACTCCCGTGTGTACCCCTGTGTCATGTGACCTCCGGGATGGGGAGAGTGGAATGGGACGCTATCTTGATTTTTCACCTCTGACCCCTCCACCTAATTGTTTTTTTCACTTTGACCACTCCCATTGACCTCCATGTATTTCAGGACCTCACATTAGATTACATTGCTTTCCATTACATTGCATTACATGAAATGACAAGACGGGCTTCTAGTGCTCTTTTCAATAGGAAAAATAAGGGCGTTTTGGGGTTAGTGTTTATGTTCAGTTTAATATTGCATCTAAATGTAATGTAAGAATCATAGAGTAATGTTAAACTACAAAATACTCTGGGCCGTATTCAGAGATCCGTTTCAAGTGCGTCGACCCACCCGAATATTTCAGTTTGCATTTCCAAACGTATATTGCCGCTGTATGTGCGTATCTATCTAACCTCGCCATTTAAATGCCCCCCCCCACCCACTTACACGCATCTTTCACCGGACGGTTTATAAACACGCCCCTCCGTACGGAGCTTCGCACGTGCAATTCACAAGTCCGTGCCTAATGGACTTCCGTGTGTAAATTCAACGTAGATAGCGTAAATTTAGTTACTACGCATGCGCAGTTCATCGGATCGTAAAAATACGCACGAAATTTCTCGCAAGTGCAGTTCTCTGAATACGGTCGTCTGTGGCAAAAATATAGGACCTGATGCAGAGATTGAAAATAAGGACTGGATTCACAGGCTTGATTTTTCGTGCGTATTTTTTAGGATTAGATTAAACTGCGCAGGCGTAACTTTTTCCATGCAAGTTATGTAGGATTTAGGCATGGAAGTCCATTCGGCATGTTACTGAATCGCACTTAGTGACATACGTATGGAGGGGCGTGGCTGTCTTCTGTACATGTGAAGTTACGTGAAAGTGGGCACGGGGAGGCATTTAAATGTTTTTTTGAGGGCGCGGTTAGTAATGTACCCACGTATGTAGAGTTATGGTTGCCCTATGGATGTGTAAGTCAGTCCTTGCAAGGGGAGTGTCATGGGTGTTGCCTTTCAATGTACGTGCGTATATTTGTGTACTTTATACGCACACATCTGTGAATCCGGTCCTAAGAGAGGAAAGTTACTCCTGGGCTAAACCATGTTGGTTAGAGTTGAGAGATGGCATTTCCCAGCCCAACTCTAAATAACAGTGTGAT
>WWET01008956.1:0-11221 GCA_011038615.1 Limnodynastes dumerilii
TGTGGCGCAGGAGGTGTTGTTGTTCTTTTACATTCGCATATTATAAAAGATGGTGCGTGGAGAGAAGTGACATTTTTTAAAGTTCCACAAAATAATTTGCTGTTGGGAGACAGTTTTTAAAAGGAATTTAAAGTTATTGGTTACTTCTCCTCCATAGTTTTTTTTTACACATCAGACCCCATAATAATAATAAAATATTGTAATTATATTTCATGGGGGTCCTAATAGGCAGACACTAGGATACTAAACCCTTACTAAAACCCTTCAACCATTAAAAATCTCTGGAGTAAAGCCAATTATTCAGTGCATGTTATTTGTAAGTTTAAAGATCTTACATAACAATTAAAATATATTACGGTTTGGTGAAATAAAACATACATTACTAATAATGAAAATATATATTTCTGTATAAAGTATGTGAAAAAAAGTCAAGAACAGTACAAGTGGTTAAGAAAGACTGAGGGCTGGATCCAGACCTGAGAACATCAGGCCACTTAAGCACGCAAGGTGGACTGGAGGGGCGCATATGTAGTAGCAAGTATCATATGGAACTTTGTTCCATACAATCCCATTTCCTATGAAATTAGCTGTGCTTCCCCTCCGCCCACTAAAGTAGCAAAACATGCTAATTGTACGGTGTGGGATGGGGGCACCCGTTGATCTGCACAAATTACTTAAGGCAGGCTTATTGCAGCATAAACTGCCATAAAGCCTGCACAAGAAAGAGGAGTGACAGGGGGCATGCACTCCCCTCTCTCTGTCGGATGGACAGACCCCCACATGTACCGCGCTCCATTACTACAGATTTAGTAGATATGTTAAATAAATACATTAATTCATATATTATTGTCACGACCCTGACCTCACCTGAGCCTTTCGTGACTTATCTGGGGCTCAAGGGGTTAATCACAACAGCCACCTGGTCTGTTCTCCAATGACTAGGGCCCCTTCTCCCAGCCCAAATATGACTTATTTTTACCAATGAATTGCCACCACCAAGGCTATTCACAGGAAGCCTTTGGTTCTCCTTTACCCAAATCAAGCGCAGTTATGCTTTACCAGAATTATCATCAACCCAGAATGACCTCTTTTGTTACCCTTCAGTAGCGTTAAATAACCCCTCATCACCTCCCTTCTATTATCTTGGGTGACTTCAAATACCTCTTTTGATAATCCCTCCCACTCCAGCACCTCTAAACTGCTCTCTATTTCCTCATCTTTTGGCCTGACTCAATGGACCACCTCCCCTACCCACATACAGGACCATTCCCTTGACCTAGTCTTCACCCACCACTGTAATCTGACTGACTTCTCCATCTCTCTTTCCTCTCTCTGACCACCACCTACTCTCCTTCTCCCTCTCCCCTCCTGCCTCCCCTCCCCCCAAATCCAAATGCGTTCTCACCAGACAGAACATCAGCACCCTTGACTCTGTCTGTCCCCCTTCCTCCATTTCCCCTCGCTGCTCTAACCCCCAGCCATGACACTCTCAGGTCACACGCTTCCTAAAACAATACTCTAGCACAGCCGAGAGCCTCTGGTGCAAATCTCACTCCCTTGCTGACTTTCTCCACTTTAAATTCTTCCTTTCCTCTTACTGCTCTGCCCTTGCCCAAGCCAATCAAATTTTCTTCAAATCTCTCATCATCTCCCAAGCATCCAACCACTGTCGTCTCTTTGCTACCTTTAATATTATCCTCTCCCCACCCCTGCCTTCCATCCCATCCTCTATCTATGCTTTCAACTTTGGGCCAGATTTACTAAGGGGCTAAGTTAGATTTTAAACTCGCCGTATTTACTAAAGGGTGATTTTGTGATTTTTAAACTACAGCAATGTCAGTCGATTTTTAATGGAGCTTTGCCTCCTACTTTTCTTCCAAAATTATCTCTATCAGAAATGACATCTCCTCCACTCTGCTTCCTCCATCTTTCCCCAACTCTTCACCCCCCTTCTATACAATCATCATGAGTTTTCTTCTTTCCATCCTATGACAAGTGATGAAATTCACTCCCTATTAATATCCTCACCATCCACAACCTGCCCTGTGGACCCTATTCCCTCACACCTTCTCAAACACCTCTCTCCCACTGCCTGCTCCCATTTAGCCCACCTTTTCAACCTTTCCCTCTCATCTGGTATCTTTCCTTCCTCTTTTAAGCATGCTCTTGTCTCTCCCATTCTAAAAAATCCTAATCTGGACCCTACATCCCCCTCCAGCTACAGACCTATATCCCTTCTCCCCTTTGCTTCAAAACTCCTTCAGCACTTAGTCTACCAACGTCTCATAAGCTACCTTACGGACAACTCTCTCCTGGACCCCCACCAATCTGGCTTCCGGCCCCTCCATTCCACTGAGACTGCCCTTACCAAAGTGACCAATGATCTGTTATCCGCCAAATCCAAGGGCCACTACTCCATCCTTATCCTTCTTGATCTGTCAGCTGCTTTTGACACCATTGACCATCCTCTTCTTCTTCATACTCTCTGCTCTTTTGGTCTCACTGGCACTGATCCCTCCTGGTTTTACTCCTATCTCTCTGACCGCACATTCTCTGTTTCCACCCCTAGCTCATCCTTCCCCTCTCTGCTACCTGTTAGTGTCCTCCAAGGCTCTGTCCTTGGCCCACTCCTCTTCTCCCTCTACACCTCCTCACTGGGTAACCTCATCAGCACCTTTGGTTTCAACTACCACTTCTACGCTGATGACACTCAAATTTACCTCTTCTCCCCTGACCTCAACCCCTCTCTTCTGTCTAATATTTCCGATTGCCTTGCATCCCTATCCACATGGATGGCCAAACGCTTCCTCAAGCTAAATATGGACAAAAACTGAAATTATTGTTTTTCCTCCCCCTAGGATTTCCTCCCCGCCCTCAATCACAAAAATCATTGGTGACACCTTTGTCTCCTCATCCCCTCAAGTTCGCTGCCTAGGTGTCATCCTTGACTCCTCACTTTCCTTTATACCATACATCCGTGCCCTCTCTCATTCTTGTCGTTTCCACCTATGCAACATTGCACGCATCTGTCCCTTCCTCACCAATGAAGCTACTAAAACCCTTATCCACTCTTTAGTCATATCACGCCTTGACTACTGTGACCTCCTCCTCATAGGTCTCCCACTCACCCGTCTTGCCCCCCCTTCAATCTATACTCAATGCTGCTTCCAGGCTCATCTTCCTCTCACGCCGCTCTACCTCGGCCTCTCCTTTATGTCAAACCCTCCACTGGCTTCCTGTCCGCTTCAGACCTCTCTTTAAACTCCTTACCCTGACCTTTAAGGCCATCTCCTCATCCACTGCTCCCTACCTCTCTTCCCTCATCAACATGCACATCCCTTTCCGCCCTCTCCGTTCTGCTAACCGGCGCTGCCTGACCTCTTTACTGATCACCACATTTCACGCCGTATCCAGGACTTCTCCCGTGCTGCTCCTCTGCACTGGAATAACATCCCTTCCTCAGTCAAACTCTCGCCCACATTGCAGGTCTTCAAGCGTTCACTCAAAACGCACCTGTACAGGCTAGCCTACCCGTCCTCCACTTAACATCCTCACTGCATCCTTCTACTATCCCCTCTATTCCTTCCCCCTCTCCTCCGCTCACACCAGCATTCCACTTCCTTCCCCCTCCTTATGTCTTCTGTAAGTTCTTCCCTCCCACTTAGTGTGTTAGCTCACGTGAGCAGGGTGTGCTTGCTACACTTATTGTAATTTTGTAATATTTTTATATTCATATTGTATTTAATATGTACTATGCTGTCCATCCCTACCCTGTATGTCTGTACTGTATTTTGTTGTATTTTGTATGGCGCTGCGGACACCTTGTGGCGCCTTATAAATAATAACAATAATAATAATAATAATAATTCACTACTTGATCGACAAGTCCAGCATACTATCCCAATTTGCTTACCATAATCTCCTCCTTCAGAATCTCCAGCTTCGTCTCCATTAGCTTAATTAAGGGGATGACCTGACTGATGCTGGAAGAATCTGAACTGACTTCATAGGTGGCAATTTCAAAAGGTTTTAATATCTTACACAACACAAAGATTCATCTCCAGTGTGATGCAGTAAGGTAACATCCCTCTCTCCCTATGTCATGGCTTGAGGTGTATGTTTTTATAGCTTGCTGCTGTTCCTCCAATCACTGCAGCATATAGAGTGTGGAATTCCATCTAGTTACTACCTCTTGCTTTAATTGGTGTGATGGCAAATGGAACTTTTCTTGCAGCTCATGCAAAGTTCGTCAGTCGGAAGCCGAATGTCGGAAATGTCCAGTGATTTTTCGTGCCACAGAAAGCATGTCCTGCACTGTTCTCTAATTTTTCAAGAAATGCTACACCTCCAAGTTGATTGTGTGCGCAAAACAAGGTATATGGTCAAATTTGCCGATTCGCTGTGCGCGTAAAATGTTAGTTCCGCTATCTAAACCATGAAGCCCGTGGACAGTTTTTGTGGGGTCAGCCAGTTGGCCAACACATCACACAGTTTATCCAAAATATTCACCCCGGTATGCTTCTTCATGATACCGGTGATGCAAAGAGTAGCCTGTCTATGAATAATTTGATGGTGAACTGCTGCTGCTGCTGAGGGTTATTCCCCTACCCAGTGTGCTGTCACAGTCATGTAATCTTTCGTTTGACCTATACCACTTATCTGTTGTTATATATATATAGTCGGTACAATGGCATTTTGGAGATCATAAATCACTTTTCTTTTTACGTCATGGTATAGTTCTGGAAATGCTGTCCTGGAAAAGTAGAATTGTGATGGAATTTAATATCGTGGACACATGACCTCAACTAATCTTATAAAACCGGGTGTATTAACTGCTGATATAGGACGTAAATCTACTGCAATCATAGCTGTCATGGCTTCAGTTATGCGTTTGCTACAGGGTGGCAGCTGTCATACTTTGTTCCTCTTGCAAACGCTTGTTCCACAGACAATTGTTGTTTTAAACGGATAGGATTCTTGGTCCCCTTCAATGATGAAGATTCACCCGCAGCAGCAGCAGCAATTTTGCTCAAAGATTCCTCAAGGGAGTCGCCGAGCAAATGCTAAGCATCCCAAATGAGGATGTTGATGATGAAAGTGTTGCAGGTGGGGATTGGACATATTGGGCCTTAATTAGAGATCCATTTTTGAGGGAAGTTCGGTACGTATTTTTAGGATCAGATCTACTGCGCATGTGTAGTAACTTTATGTACGTAGTTTACGTTGACTATACGCACGGAAGTGCCTAACGGACACACATGTGAATCACACTTGGGGACATACGCAGAGAAATCAGATGTACAGGAAAATTTACATAAAAGTGGGTGGGGGGGAGGCATTTAAATTGAACGCATGGAGGTGCAGTTATCAAGAATCGCATGTGTGGTGCACATATACGTACGTAAGTACAAACAGAAGAACAGAGTGTACTATGGACTTGTAAGTCACCGACCGCACGCCCGGGAGAGGTCAGGGTTGTTGTTGGGTCTTTACTTGCTCAGGCCTTGCGTATAATTGTGTACGGATCTCTGAGTACGCCCCTTTGAGATTTATCCCTTTTACAAGCAGCTGTTGATAGACTGTCTGCTAAAATTGATTTTGGTGAATGTAAAGAAAACAGGCTGGGGGAGGGAAGTAGAGTCCCCCTTATCCCAATCCATACCCAGGCTGTACTTTTTAGCCTTGTTTATTATTCTGAGGTATTGTGTGTTAAACCTGTGTAATATGGAGTTTCTGTAGCTGTAGTAGAGTTTGCTATGTAGTTATGTTGTTATTGTGTGTGTAATGTGTGATGTGGGTTATATTAGAGGTAAGTCTGATTACAGGATATTGATGAGGGGTGGAGGCTATCTCTGCAGGAAGTCTATGTATGGTCATACATCCCTGCAGACCACAGGAAGAGCCAAGGGGGACTTTGAGTGTATCCATGGCCCCTGCTCCCTCTACAGGAAACCACAGGTGTGTGACTAAGGCAATTGGAACTTTTGGGGGGACATTGGTGTTGGAGGTTAATCTCCAGCCGGCCCTGCTGCTGTATTGGACTATACTTGGACTTATTTCATCTCTGTGGGACTTGTTATTGTGGTTGTGTTGGGATTCATTTAATGCCATTGCTCTAATGCATTGTAATAAACCTGTTTGAATTTCCATATACACCATGTCTGAGTGATCTGAAGGACCTGTATCTTCACAGTGAAGTTTTGGAAAAATATGGAGTATGGACTCGTTGCAAATGACGTAACAGGGAGAAGGTGCCTAAATGTTTGATGTCCTTGCCTCTACTAACTCTCGCACTACAAATGGAAAAGATGCCTTGACAACTGTTGTCAGGATTTGGATAAAAATATTTCCAGACAGAGGAGGTAAATTTTTTTTGTGCTTTGACCAGGCATAGCAATGTGCTGCTTGCGGGCAAAACTTGTTGACAGCGAAGTCTGATTATCTTCGACACAAACTACATCATCCTCCACATAGTTATCCACTTGTTCTACACCTTCATCCTCATTATGATCATCTGTGGCACGGTTTCTACAACAACCGCTGCATCCTCAATTTCAACATCAATGGCAACAGTATTATTACTTTGACTAATGGTGCTCATCATGAAGGTTACAGGATAATGACAAATGTAAGGCTTCTGTATAATTACTATGTTATCAGAATCAAAGCTGTTGGAATCCCAGCCAGACTTAGTGGGAAACCTTTCAATCTCCACAGATCTTCCCTGTCTTTCTCTAGACATGGATTTTGTTGTGGAGGCTCTAGTGCGTGTAACAGTAGCAGCAGCCCTTTGGAAGTGCCGTCGCTTATGCTTTTCTCTTAAACTTGTACTGTTTTCAACGGTCAATTCATTTGCTGAAGTACTAGGGGGACCGACAGTTCCAGCACTAGCATAACAGGGATGCACCGGCTCCATAGGCTGTTGGTCCGCGATGGAATTGTTTTAAATAGAATGATAAAATAATCAGATTTGAATTTGTTTGAACTGCAGATAAAAGGATATTGCAGTTAACGGGTGTTTTTGCAAATGTCCACAACTTACAGCGTGCCTAATAGAGAGTTATTTAAGGACCGCAATCACTGATTTAAATCAATAGAAAAAAGGAATTTAAAGATGCAAGGTGCCCAAGCACGCCACACAAAGTATGCATTTATAAAAGGAACTTAGAGCTTGCCTAATAGAGAGGGATTTAAGGATCGCAATCACTGATTTAAATCAATAGAAAAAATATTTTAGAATATGTAAGGTACCCAATCACACCACAAAAGGTATGCGTTATAAAGAGGAGCTTAAAGCGTGCCTAATAGAGAGGGATTTAATGACCGCAATCACTTATTTGAATCAATAGAATAAAGTACATATATAAGATGTAAGGTGCTCAAGCACGCCGCACAAGTTATGAGTTAGTAAAAGAAGCTTAGAGCGTGCCTAATAGAGTGGGATTTAAGGACCACGATCACTAATTTGAATCAATAGCAAAATGTTTTAGAAGAAGCAAGGTGCTCAAGCATGCCGCACAAGGTATGCGTTAATAAAAGGAGCTTAGAGCGTGCCTAATAGAGAGGGATTTAAGGACCGCAATTACTGATTTGAATCAATAGCAAAATTGATTTTTTCAAACAAGGAAGTTGCAAAAACACACTGACCAAGGTATGAAAAGGAGCTTACAGTGTGTCTACTAGAGAAGGATTTAAGGACTGCAGAATCAATAGAAAAACTAATTTTTTTTAAAGACAGCAAGGTGCCCAACTACGCTGCAGAAAGTATGCGTTACAAATTAAAAGAAGCTTGTTGCGTGGCTAATAGTAAATGATTTCAACACAAACAATTATTTGAATCAATATCAAACTGCACTTTTTAAATTAATGTCCCAAAGGATTACCAAAATGAATTTGTGCTAAATTCAGATATAGATTGAATAAATTGATATTGATGTTTATTAGTCTGCTAGTCTATAAATTTGGTTGGAAATTATATTGGATTCTGTTGCCACTGCCAGCAAAACTGTACACTACAGAATTGCAAATCGTTTAACTACAAGTTAAATTTGTATATATATGCCCCTGAACAATCAGGTTATATTTGAATCTGGATCATTCCATAAACTGTTAATTTTTGACACCAGATCTGGGAACTCTACTTATTGGAAAAAACATTTTCTCTGATTTTATATTATTGCTATATATTAGTTATATTATTTATTTATTTATTTGTTCTCTCTTACTGTGGGTTGTAAGATACTAGTGCTATAGTTTTTGATCGTTTTCCTTATCATCTATCTATCTGTCTATCTATCTGTCTGTCTATCTGTCTGTCTGTCTGTCTGTCTGTCTATATATATATAATTTATTATATATCTATTAATGTTACCTATATTTTTTTTTTTTATTAAATCTTTTTATTGTGCACACACAATTTAGTTCACAAAGTAAACAATACAATAGTTATGATCAATTAGCATATCAAAGAATTACAATTAGACATTAACTGAGTTTCATCAAGACAGATTACTTAACAATTTGATTATGACAAGACTGGTCCACACCTGTTAAGGAATTTATCAACCGAGCCTATGAATCATCCACTCATAGAATAATAGGGGGGTCCCCCTCATGCTCTCTAAGGAGGTACCAGGAAGTATCACTAAAGGTAGCATGAATTTGATGTTTAGTAGGTGAAGAAAGGTTGTCAATAAATTTTTCCCAAGTTGCAAAGAATGATTCCACCTTAATTTCTCTCTCCAAAGAAGCCTCTAACCAATCCATCTTGAAGATGTAGAACAGCTTTTGCCTGAATAATGATATAGGGGGCACATTGGGATTTAGCCAAACATGTAATATGGTCTTTCGAGCTGCAGCACTAAGTGCCAACGCTAACTTTCGGCCTCCCCGATAAACCCTCTGGTTCCTAGGTAATATACCCAATATCGCCCATTGTGCATCAAAAGGGATGTAGTTAACGAGGTTAGACATCGCATACATCCTGACCTCTAGCCAGAATCTGCGCACTATGGGGCATTGCCATAAACAGTGATATATGTCAGCATTAGGGGCGTTACAACGCCAGCAAGTATGTGTATCCGTCAAGTGCATATTAAATCTCTTTAACGGAGAGAGGTACGTGCGGTGGAACATATTCAGGAACATTTCTACATAAATGCTCGAAGGTAATAGTTTACAGGAGAATTCTAAGGCCTTAAGTAGTTGATCAGTAGTCAGAGAGGGGAAGGCCTCCAACCAAGTAATTAAACCTGAACCAGACCTGGAATAGTCCACCTCCTCCCTCAGTAAAGTGTAGTGTAATGTGAGAGCTTTTTTCGAGGGATTGGGCTGAAGTAAAACAACATCCAGTTTGTTATGCCAGTCAGCGTCCCCAAACTCCTTAATCACTTGATCAATATAATGTCTAGCCTGCACATACGCCATAGGAAAAGCCTGGATACATGCAAACTTTTCCCCAGCTTCCTGAAAGGTTAGGACCTTTTTCCTCGCACCATTCAACAGCTGTCCTATTGAATAAATCCCTCCTAGTTGCCAGATATTGAAGGGGTAAGATGCTGCGCCTCTTTGAAAATTGGGATTATGGAGTAGTGGGAGATGGATAGTATGTTGGGAATTAAGCTTAAATTGCTTCCGCACTAAGTGCCAAACTTTCCTGGAATTCCATAACAAGGGGTTTTCTCTAACGTGCAGGGTGGTCTCCTGTTTCCCACAGTGTAAAAAGGCTTTCAATCCCATGCCATTTAAAAAACTCCCTTCTAACCGATTATTTGTATACGTGTCTTGACTAGATAACCAATCTCTAATATACCTCAAGTGGGCCGCCTGATTGTATTTTATAATGTCTGGAAAGTTAATACCCCCGTTCTTTTTAGATTGCTGGAGCTTTAATAAACTGATCCTTGCTCTTTTTCCCTTCCATATGAAGCGTCGGAAGAGAAAATTTATGTGCCTGGCGTCTCGATTTGTCAGAAGAAGGGGCAGCGATTGCAATAAGTAGAGGAGTCGCGGGAAGGATACCATCTTCAATAAGTTTGCTCTTCCCGTATATGAGAGTGGGAGGTCTTTCCATTTTTCTAGTTCCCTCTCTAAAGATTGAATGCTTTTAGTTAAGTTTAAGGAATATAACATGGAAGGGACCTTAGGGATTTGTACTCCTAGATAGGTAAAGTGTGAACTTTTCCACTGCAGTGGTAACATCTGCCCCCACGGCGGCGTTTGGCAATTCGGAATCAAGTAAAGGGCCTCCGATTTATCTTTATTGATGCGGAATCCCGAAATGTCCCCATATTCCTCTAACCTATCGAAAATTCGGTGAAGCGACTGTTTTGGGTTGCTAATATAGAGAAGTAGGTCATCCGCAAAAGCGGTGACCTTCACTTTGCTGGTACCAATAGCTATTCCCTCAAACATGGTGTAACTATCTAATATGCGGAGTAAAGGGTCCAGGGCCAGGTTAAAAAGTAAAGGTGAGAGAGGGCATCCCTGCCTTGTCCCTCTGTAAAGTCTGATTGGAGAGCTCTTAAGGCCGTTAACTAACAAGGAAGCGTGCGGAGAATTATAGAGGGCAGCAATTAGATTCACAAAATTGTCCCCAAAATTTCTTACCTCCAATATCTTAAATAGATGGGGCCATAACACCGTGTCAAAGGCTTTATTTGTGTCAAGGCTGAGTAGCAAGTTCTGCGTGTTAGGGGATTGATATGATTGAACGACCGCCGCCAAGGCAGCGCGAATCCCTTTAACGGAATGTCGTCCGGCAGTAAAACCTAACTGGTGCTTAGTTAAGATCATGGGGAGTATGGTTTGTAGACGAGTCGCCATTATTTTCGCTAATATTTTTATATCGGTGTTAAGTAGGGATATAGGCCTATAGGATTGGACCATTTGAGGATCCTTTCCTGGTTTTGGCAATACGATAGTCAGTGCTTCATTAAATAAAGGGTCCCCCGCTCCCTGCCTAAGAAGTGAATTAAAAAGGTCTGCTAAAATAGGAGAAATCTGACCACTTAACGCCTTATAATAGCCAGCCGAGAATCCATCAGGACCCGGAGTTTTATACAATTTTAAACTTTTAATAGTAGCTGAAACCTCCTCCACTGCAATGTCTCCTTCTAAGCATTGCCGCTGCTCTTCCGTTAACCTGGGCAATTTAGCTTCAGTTAATAATCTATCCTGTTGGATAGGATCAATAGGTTTGTTTTGGTAGAGTTCTGCGTAA
>WWET01008956.1:13435-32121 GCA_011038615.1 Limnodynastes dumerilii
TAATCTATTCTTGAGAGAGAGCGATGGACACCCGAGCAAAAAGTATATGACCGATCCGTGGGGTTCAATATCCGCCAAGGGTCTGCCAATTGTAGGTCAGTCTTTAATGAGGCGACATGTCTCCATGAACGATATGCTGCTGGAGACACCGATGGCAATTTATCCAAGCTAGGGTCTTCCACCATATTGAAATCCCCCCTACGATTAATGGGTAATTAGTTCTCTGATTTAGGACCGTGGTTAAATTTCTCCAAAAATCGCTGTTTTGTGTGTTGGGCACATATACATTGACCAGTGTATATTTGGAATGCATGATTGTAATGTCTTGGATTAGAAAGCGTCCCTCTCGGTCGACTATCTTCTTCCCCAACACATAGTGTAGGTCTTTATGTAGCAATATTGCCACCCCCATAGTCTTGTTATTATATGACGCAGAAATGCACTCTTTAATCCATGGGGCCCTGAGGGTTGAGGAACTGTCCGACACCCAGTGAGTTTCTTGTAGGTAGATAACATCAGGCCTGAGTTTTTTAAGATGTTGAGTGACTCTCCCACGCTTTACTGTCGAATTAAGCCCCCCCACATTCCATGAGACCACCCTGAACCCTGTCTTAGTGAGCTTGGTGACCGGGGAGTGGGTCGGGAGAGGCGCAGTCATCCTACCTCCTTCCAACAGATGTTCAGTCTGGCATCCATCATCTGGTAATTCCACCATAGTCGGAGCCTGCCCCTCCTTGCTCCAAATCTCCAGCCCAGTCTAAGTATGACAGAATCAAAAGACGTGAACATATAATTCTCAGTATGCCAATGCAATGTGAAACAAGCATCCTGTATGCACCAACCAATTTTCATCATTTTCCCTAAGCTATCGCTAAAGGATGCACACCCCTTAAACTCAAGGGAGTGGATCCAGAACTCGAACTTAACTACTTTTATTGAAACCGTTCAGTATAGTAACGTAAACATAACAATACACTCTTTAGTGTAAACTTCAGCACACTCTAAACAAAGACAACAATAATAATAGCATCAATAATAAGGGAGGATAGAGAGAAGTAAGTCATTAGCTCTTTCATGAAGTACAAGGAGGAGAATCTACAGTGCCTAACTAAAGCGCGTCATTCCCGATTGGCTTCCTGCCTATTGATATCCCCAAAGTTAGCGGCCATGAAGGATTTGGCCTCTGCCGTGTTCGAGAAAACATGCGTGCGGCCATTTTCCACGAGTCGCAGTTTTGCGGGATACAAGAGGGCAAATTTGCGTTTTTGGTCGTAAAGGGCTCGACACACCTCAGAAAACTCTTTTCGCTTATTAGCCACTGCAACCGAGAAGTCCTGAAAAATCAGGATCTTAGAACCATCTACTACCAGCTGCTGGGACTTTCTGTAACAGGACAATATCATTTCCCGTGCTCTATAGTCTAAGAATTTTGCAATGACTGGGCGCGGTCACGCTCCTCTCTCTCCCCGTTCCGGCCCAATTCGATGTGCCCTTTCTATATGGAAAGAGTTGGAGTCCAAGTCTATCCCCAGCTCCCCCGGCAAGGCAATAGAGAGAAATCGTATCAGTTGGTCACCCTTAACACTTTCCGGCACGCCTATAAAGCGTAGATTGTTGCGTCTATGCCTATTTTCAAGATCATCTACTTTTTCACCCAAAAGTTGAATGGTTCTAGTCTGGGAATCAATAGTAGATTGCATTTGGTGACAGTGGTCCTCTACATCACTGGATCGCTGTTCCAGCGAGGTAAGCCTAGTAGAGTTAGCCTCGATTTTGGCTAGAGAAGCATCAAACATAGTTTGGATTTGCTCCAGTTTTTTATCAATCTGAGGCATAATACAATTAGACAATTCCCGTGCCATAGTGGCCAGGGAATCTTGTGAAAACGCTAAATTTTCCGGCACATGCACTTCAGGAAGAGGGGGAGAGTCAGGGGTTCTCTTGGAGGGTGAACCAGGAGTAGACTTAGAGCCAGTCTGCCGCGATCTGCTAGGCTTGGCAGATGAGGCTGTAGACGAGGCATGGGCACTCTTGGACGGCATGGTCTCAAGGAATTTGTCCATGCCCAATGGACAGAAATTATTAAAAAGTTTTTGTTTTGGTTTTTTTGTTTTTTTCCCCCTCTTCCTCCTTCCCTCCTTCTTAGATATTTATTTTGTTGTGTTCTCTCGGAATATGCTATAAACCCGTTTGTCCTTCTATGCCAGTGCCAGGCGCAGCGTCAGTAGCAACAGCCCAACCTCACATATAGCCGGCGGTCTCCTTCCTCCCCTATTACAACATTACATCTTGACTACATAACTACCCCTAAATTAACACGCACACCTGCAAAGGAAAATAGCATAGCATAGGGTAAGTAGTTTCAATCAAATATCCAATAGAGCCGCTATTCTGCTGTAACAGTTTAGAAGTTAGATAATCTGAACTAAAGCAGGTTAACGCCTGGCAAAATATCAGTAAAACCTTTGTGCTTTTTAACGATTATAATAGTCAATACTGTATTTTGCTTTCTATATGCTTAACAGCACACAATGACCAGTGTTAAAGCAACTGTCCATGCAGAATCGTCCTTCCCCTATCTAGGCTGAAATTCAGCCACAAGGGGGTAGCAGTGATCCACAGATGTATTGTTAATTGATCTGGATGTCCAAGTCAGATATATTGCAGAGGGAAAGCAGCATTAATATAGTAAAACGTGGCTGCAATCAAACTGTAGGGTGGGATGAGCACAATCTGAAGTGGGTTGTACACAGGACTGTCCAGTACACTAGTGCTAGCAGTTTTCCAGGGTAAACATGCAGGGTATATAAATCTCATTCCACGTGGCACCCACTTGTTCCTTGGATCACCTTTCCCATCCAGTTAAGGCAAAGGCTAGCAATGTCACAGGACAATAAATCTAATAAAAGGATATGACTATGTCTCTGGCTGCTCAACACCTTAGTGGTTGGAATGTGCACCCCACTATTCGGGCCAGCCTCTTTTTCCCTCCACGCGTAGGTTAGATGGCTCTGCAGCTTCTCCTCCCCGGGGAACTCAAAATGGCCGCCAGCACCGCGGTTTCCACGCTACCACGAGGGAAGCTCTCAGCCCAGGGATCTGGGCTCACTGTGCCCAGCAGAAGCTCCCATCCAGCTATTAGGCCCCAGCAGGACTCAGAAGCACAGCACCACGACCAGTCAGCAGGCACACTACAGCAGCCCAGCACTGGCATCCAACTTGCCAGTCCCCTGCTCCGCCAGTCCCCCGCTCCACACCACAGAGTAGGCACTCACTGCGTCCTCTCACACGATGCCCGGTGCCTTTGTTCAGATGCTCTGGCACCGCTGATCAGTTGTAAAGGAGTCTCACACTCCAGGCCTGTCGCCGCCCCTCCGCTCACAGGCTGCTTTTCACAGCCGGACTCCGGGGAATACAGCCGCTCCCACCACTGGATCCCGCTGTCACTTGTTCCCCCCGCTCTCTCACCGCTACCAGGGGAGATTGCCGCTGGTTCTGGGGTGCCAGATGGACTGGATCTGCCTAATTTTAGGGTCCAGCGCAGGAGCACAATTAAAACGTGGCCATCCCGTATGCGCCACCCACCGGAAGTCAATGTTACCTATATTTATCCTCCAAGAAAAAGGTTGACATTAGCTATAGTCATACCATCCTGTGTCCAAAGTGTCCAAATACTTCTCATCTTAAAAGGCTATACTGAGATGAGCCTGGTTAGTATGTGAATAGGGGATCATAAGAGAATACAATGTACTGTAGGTGTATTTTATGTGAATCAAGAAAGTATTGGCATATTTCTCAATTGCTCTTTTCTTCCTTTTTTCTGTATTTTTTCTGGGTTATTATGTCACCCATGAGCTGCTGAGGAAACCAGTATCTTGTCAATTTATACATTGAGTTACACCTGCATCAATTAGCGATCTCCTTTTGTTGCATTTCCTGTTCATCACCTGCCATTGTTTACAGCCAAGGCCGTCCCCACCATAGGGGCTCTAGTGAATACCAGACCACGGTACTGGTTGTTTCCCTGTGATTCCGTGACAGAATACTCTGGCCATGAACCAGGCTAGGAAGCTGTCACTGTTGGAGGGCCTCCATATGCTCATGGAAAGAGTAGAAAAACATAAGAATAAATCAGAGACAACTAATTCAACGCATTCAGCAGTTAACCACTCGCCTTGAGGCTCTGCAACCGTCGCCTACCACAACACCTATACAAGCTCTGGTAAGACCTCCTCTGGTTACTCATCCTTCCTCTCTTAAAATTCCAAACCTCAATAAATATAATGGGGATCCATTATTGAAGAAGTGTACAGGCTTCCTGAATCAATGTGTCATACACTCTGAATTATTGCCACGAAACTTACCTTCTGAAAAAGGTTGCTTTCATTTTACTTCTCACCTGGAGAGGCCCTGACTTGGTTTTTCAATCTTTTGGAAAGAGATGACCTGCTTCACAACTGTGTATCATTTATAGATAGCTTCAAAAAGGTGTTTAATGAACTTTGTTGGGTTTCCCCTGCTCCTACGTTTGTGACAAGGTTCTTCCACCATGGGTCAATATGCTGTTCAGTTCCATACTTTAGCCTCCGAGACAAAGTGAAAGAATGAGGTGCTTTCTGCAGTGTTCTGGGAAGGTCTGTCTGACTGTATTAAGGGTGATCTTATCTCCACTAATATTTCCTCCTCTTTGAATAATCTCATCTCATTATGCATGTAGGTGGATATTCATCATGGGGAACGCAGTCATGAAAAAGAACATAAATGTCTTGCTCCTCGTACTGTCCCAGCAGTGTACACTCCATCCGTTAGCACGAAAGATCCCGATGCAGCTTAGTCGTTTCCTGGCTCAGTTTGCAGAGGTCACCTGTGTCTACACTACAGTGAGCCAGGTCATTTATTCTCTTGTCTCAAGTTGGGAAATGCCAGACCCTAATTGGTACTTGAGAGATACAACTAGAAAAAGTGTCTGCTTTCCATCGAAAGCCTTACTCAACACTTTCGGCATTGCTGTGCTCCTGCATGCACATGTTAGCGACCATTAATTTTCTGCCTTCATCAACTCTGGAGCCACTGGTAATTTTATTTCTCCTCAATTTGCCAAGACATTGGGTTTCCTTTTTAGAACTTTTGTCATTACTGCAGAAGATGTAAACCACAAAAGACACAAGCTATGTTAGAATAGCAGGTCAGAACCTGGCTGGGGGTTTCATTCGACCTTCCACTTTACCTACAGGGGCAGGTCTTTTTTTGTTACATCCCTGCATTGACTATAGAAGCTTGAATACTACCATCAACAACAAATATATTTTGCCTTTCATCCCAAAACTTTTCGATCGGAACCAGAGCTTTGTCGAAGCCGATGCCTCTTCGATCAGGGTAGGAGCAGTTCTGCCCCAGAAGGATGCTCAAAGGAGGATGCATTTCTGCTGCTTCTACTCAAAGAAATTTCTTCCTGCCGAGCTTTACTACACTTTGGTGAGAAAGAGGTATCGCTATTAAGTTAGCTCTCGAAGAGTGGTGGTACTTGTTAAAAGGGGCTAGACATCCCATCACCATCTTAACGGACCTTTAACTTACTTTAATTCATAAGCGCTTCCTATCAGAATACCAGTCTTGCCCAATGGGCCCAGATTTGACCTCATCATAGTTTTCCGTTCTGGGAAAAGAACCACACAACTTGACACATTATACCAGCCCTTTGACTCTCAGGATAACTCAGCCAGGCCGGCTCCAACTCCTATCCTCAAGAAAGCTACTATCATTGCAACCTCTATTTCCGAGTCTACTTCATTGCCACCAAGAAAATAATTTGTGCCACAACATCTCCGAGTGAAGCTATTGCAATGGGCCCATAATTCAAAGTTCTCTGGAAAACCTGGCGATAAAAAGACCATAGCTTGGATTGCTCAGTGATACTGGTGGCCAACGCTAGCTCAGGATATCAAAGATTATGTGGACGCTTGCTCTCTCTGTGCCCAGCATAAGACTCCTCGACGTATGTTTTTGGGGCCCCTGCATCCTCTTCCAATTCCAGAGTTGTACTGGGAGAGTATCTCTATGGATTTTATCACTGATCTTTCTCTCAGTAAAGGGCATTTCACTATTTGGGTCATAGTAGACCGGTTTTCCAAATTTGCTAATTTTTTACCTTAAAAAGTTGGCCTTCTGCCCCAGCTTTGGCCTCTATTTATAAAATTAATTTTCCATTTATATGGCTGCCCCAAGGAAATCATTTCTGACTGTGGGGTTCGGTTTGTTTCACGATTTTGGCAAACCCTTTGTAACAGTCTGGGTATCTCCCTAGCTATTCTTCTGGATACCATACTTAAACCAACGGAGAGACAGAACTAGGAGAAAGGAGAAAATGGGAAACTTAGGCAGTCTGCCGTACAGGATCTGTAAAGGAGAAAAGCCTGAGGACTCATGAAGATGAGCATTGTGGGAGAATTCAGCCCAGGGGAGGAGATCGAACCAATCATCATATCTCTCAGATATGAACAACCTCAGAAATTGTTCTAGGATCTAGAACAATTTCTGATGTTGTTCATATCTGAGAGATATGATGATTGGTTTGATCCCCTCCCCTGGGCTTAATTCGCCCCCAATGCTCATCTTTTCTTCTTTACAGATCCTGTACAGCAGACTGTTTAATCTTCCCATCTTCTCTGTTATTCCAGAGGTTCCTGCTGCTAGTCATACAACTCATGACCAAAATCTGGTCTTTTACAAAGAAGAACCTTAAACAATCAGCCCTTCATTATAAACAGGCAGCCAACAGGAAAAGTCACCCAGTACCTGTTCTAAATATTGGTGACAAAGTATGGATGCCCACAAGCAATCTTCGACTCCAGGTATACTCGCAGCATCGATTCGGTCCCCTCTCCTTGCCTCTAACTCTTCATGTACATAATGTGTACCACATTTCTTTGCTCAAATCTTTTGTGTTGAATAAATTCTCTGCAGATCCTCCCAAACCTCTGGCTCTGGAAACATACTCTGGTTTCAAGTTTGAAGCCAACAAGATTCTGGACTCCTGGATCTCAAGACTGAGATCACAATACCTTATTGACTAGAAAGGATATGGTCCAGAGGAGAGAACTTGGGAGAATGCACAAAACATCTATGCTCTACATCTAGTTTCTCAGTTCCACAAAAGTACCCTCTCAAGCCTGCTCCTAGGTGAGGATGATCTTCCAAGGTGTTCACAGGTCACCTTTATTTAAGGGGGTACTATCACAGTTCATGTATTTTCCACCTTTCCTGCTCTCTGACTAACCTTGCAGGTGTGCTTCTGCTGAGCAACATCTCAGTACAGCTGAGGTTCTGCACATGTGAACTTATTAACATCAGTCCACTTAATCCCAGCAGCCTTGCTCTCCAGTGCCAGAAGATCAGGCTCGCTAAGTTTGCCTTGTGTGTACTATTCTAGCATTTTCCTCATGCTTGATCCTGTCTCCTGTATCTAGCCATGGTTCTATTCTCCATTCCTCATGCCCCCTTGTTCCTGGGTCCTGCCTCCTGTACCAAGCTGCGGTACTTCTATTCCAGTCTCCACTTCTCGTGTTCACCTCCTGGTTCCCTGGCTGCAATTCCTTAGCATCAACCACTTCAGATTCCAGTCTCCTGTTCATACTTTTTCATCACCTCAGGGCTGATACCTGTTTAGTGACTTGCTGTGGTTTACAAATAAGACCATCCCTACCATCAGAGGCTCCGGTGAATACTAGACCATAGTTTAGACTCCGCTTCCAAGTGGTCAGTCCAAATTACCATCGGGGTCCTGGTTGTATCTCCTTGATTCCATGACACTTATACTGTAGGAGAGTTTCACTGTCTATTTGCGCTGCTGTGTGCAGCACCTGTTCCACCCTGTCTCTGTTATAGTCATTTACCAGTAACTGTTGGGATAAGTTTGTGCCTTGTTGGTTGAAGTCCTCTGTGTCTGTGCAATTTGCCTTAACCTTTTAAATTGCATCAGAGGTATATTGGCCAACCAGCTTGGATAGCGGTTGCTGGTGCCCAATATATAGCTATTAACGTCCACTCTTTTCTGAAATGTGGTGGCTATTATCCTGTTGTTTTTAATACTGATGTTTAAATCCAGGAATTCTGGATTCTGAGCTGTTCCAGATAAAAAGGGCATCATCTATGTATCTGGGCCAGAGGATCAGATTTTGACCAACCTGTTCTTTTACCTGGATTAACTAGTACTCCTATTGACTTATGAACATATTGGCATAACTAAGTACTAGTTTCATGCCCATCCCAGGCACTGTAGGAAGAATTCCTCCCCAGTACCAGATATAGTTATGCTTCAAAATGAATGTTAGGGTAATAAACCTTATCCAGAAAGTGTGACGTGATGGACATATTACTTTCTGAAGCCCTGGTCACCAATCATGGACCTATTATGGAACTTTTATCTGTAAACTATGGAATATGTATATTATACTTTTGCATATATCATATGGTGTTTCTGTAGCTATAGACATGTGTTAGGAATCATGGGGCTGATCCAGACTTACTTACGGCAGCATTCAAAAGTATGATTTTATGTATGAATCGTAATCGATTGTTTCCGTGCGTTTGTTCCATAATGTATACATAAAGAAAACCATTCCTTGTTTTCGTGTCTACTCTTCCGTGAGCATACATATGTACAAGCGCACATTCTTTTACGTGCTTTTAGGCAGTTTAGAGGATTTTGTGTACATAATTGATTTGTTACATACGCAGGATCCACAGTTGCTTTAACTACTCATCTGATTAATGTTATTATTGGTTCTAATTATTGAACTAATATGTGGTAATTTAACTCAAATAATAAATATTTAATTTGGTAAAAGCCAAACTAATTACCATTCTACATTCTAGAGTATCTTACATATTGCTAATAATTTGATAAAAATATTTAAGCTATTCTATATTATTCTAATATTCTATTTATTTGTAGACCCTAAATTAGTTACTAATATTTATACATCATTTGTTTGTTTGTACATTCATTAAAATATATTCCCAAATATATTTAAATGTATTATTTGTAAATTATGGAAAAAAAGTGTTTTACCATCTTAAATGTTTACAACAAACAATGATAAATTATGTAAAATTCAAATTGTCACATGCAATGCTTTAAATAACTATATTTTATGCTAATAAATTAAAAATGTAATATCAAAGTAAATGTATGTGTAAAATATTTTCTTAATATAATGTCAATTAAATTACCATGCACACTAATTTAAATACACTCAAAAAATCAGCATCCTCTAAAATTAAAGATATGTTAATGGTGTAATATGCTCTTACAAAAAAAGACACAACAATCTTTTCCTGAAAAGTAAAATAACATTTATTTTAAACATGAAATTATGGTTGAGGAGGGGTCAGTAGCATAACGAATTTGGTCAGCCACTCTGACTATCATATTGTTGGTGTATGTTATTTTCAATAGCACAGGGTACAGGGGATGATTAAACAGATCTTCATCTGGTTCTGTTGGGAAAAAATTAATAATGAATAAATAGTTCAATTTTATGGCAAAACTTACAATTACCTCTGTAAATTATATGTTGTTTTGTTTTTAACTTTTGTTTTTTTTTATTTTTAAATCAAGATTTGTTATATGTAAATGATTGAAATGTTTTTATTAAATAGTAAAAAAAAACAGTATATTGATTTTAGGTTTTTAAAAATTATATGCAATTAACACGTTATTGAAAATATTATCTACACTGTTTTCTTCCTTAAGTTGGCAGTGTGTATTAAAGACAGATGGAACTTACTGAATCAGGTGGCACCCTGTTCTTCATGGACATTTGGCTCCTCAGGTGTAACATTGCTGTGAAGGGATGGCATTTGGGGAGGGTGTTCTCTCCTGAATTGGAGTGGAGGACATGATTGGTGAAGGGAAGTTTGGAGGTGGTGATGTGGTGTGCTGTTCTGTTGGCTGAATCGCCTCAACCTCCAGGACATGTGGATTATCAACCTCCTCCATGTTTTGGGCCTGTGGCTTTCATCATCTTCCACAACAGGAACTGGTTGTTCAATTTGTTGATCCTCCTCCTGTCTCCTTCTCTTCTGCTCAAGGAGCTGTTGTTGACGCCTGTGTCGTCTTCGCCCTATGGAAAAATATCACATGTAAATTAGAATAGAATATATTGTAACATGTAATTTTTGTAAACCACTCAACCAGATATGGCTTATAATATATCAAAGTTTACATTTTTTATGTATGGACATTATATTTTTTCTTTTTTATCTAATATAACCTATGTTGGTGTTCTGACTTTAATTAATGACCACAAATTTGTGGTATTCAATATAGTCACAATCATGATCAGACACTCCTCACATATCATAGCATGTCATTTTAATACTTACATTTTTTTAATTTATTAAAAACATAATAGTCCCTTAATCTTACTTTTAAACCAAACAAGTAGTACCTCAATGTGTGTGTTCATAATACAGCATTCTCGGTGTGTAATTTAAAACCCACATTTAGCATTTCAGCAATCTAACATTAAGAATGTTATGGACATTTCTCCATTTTATTCAAACTTTCTTCAGGTTGGCGTCTTTTTAGCTCTGACCACCACCTCTGCAGTTGGTCGACCATGCAGCATTATATGCACGTCAAAATGCAGCATTTCTGCATGGTACTTTCTGCTCTAAAGCATCCATCTTTGCCACGAGATACATGAGTTCTGTCCTAGAGAAATTGTTTGTGCATGCAGCCAATTTTAATGAAGATTAATATAAATAGATGGCACCTTCAAGTAAATGACAGTGAACGCACATGATTGGATGAACGCTTTCACCGCCTTCAAGGATTGCAAACAAAATATTGAAATTAAAGTATAAAGAAAAAGATTGGTTATGGCTAATATCAATCATATGACTTAATTTTCATGGTGCGAAAATGGTGTCCACATCCCAAATGTGTGGTAACATAATGATTTGTTCACATGCATATATAGATGCATCCACCAAGGAACCATTGCATATTCCACCAGAATGGGACTTAAAGCTTGCAAACATAATCCTAATGTCACAGCACAGGAAGTACAGTTCTTTATCACCATCAGCCATGGAACGCCTTTACCCAGGTCACCTGCATGCGGCAGCATAGCTATCCATATATAAAGATTTTACAAGGTTTGCACAAACCAATAATCCAAAAATCCAGATGGGCATCTAAGAAGTGTACATTTATTAAAAAAACTGTTAGAATAATTTTTTCAACATAAAAATAATTAAGAGTAAATGGCATTAAAACATGTTTTAAACTTTGAAATTCATAAATTAATATGTGAATGCATCCATGTAAGATTATTTTTAAACGACTTTCAATAATATAGTTTTGTATAATAATAAGTAACTGTGTCATATTTTTAAACTTTAACATTAATTCAGCTAATACCAATGCAAATATTATGAAAAAAAACATGTGCAAACATGGTAGAGCTCTGTATCAAAATGTTTCTGTAAATATAAAATTAAAATGTGTTAAACACCTTTAAAAACAAATGCATCATAATATAGCTTTTTCAAGTAAAATCATGGCCTGGATTCAGAGTTTGGGAGTAAGGGTAAAACAGGTGCAAGTGTACAGCACGGCTAAGTCATTTTGCAAAGTGAGTGGTGCTCATTAATCTTAAATCTTTAACATGCAGGGATAATACATTACTTTTGCACACTGAAGTCAAATACTGTACAGCTTTATGTTTAATCTATGAAACAGAGCTGAGCTAAGAAATTTCAATTCTTAAATATAATTTTGCTTACACAATTTAAATTTGCCTCCCCTTGCAGTTCAACCTCGTATTGCTCTTGTCTGCACTTGCACCTAAAAAAATGTGTACGTGCAGCACTGAATCAGCCCCCATATGCGTATACTGTATTTTCCAGTTGGAAGGATTACAAAGCAATGCTAAAAAGAAAACTATCAGACCATGAGGTATATGCCAAAGGAAAAGGTATAGGCCAAAATCATAGGGGACCAAGACAACTTGGAGAGTCCTCCAGAGAGACTCCTGCACACAGTCCCTCAAGAGGCTGAACCAGATTTACAAATTGAGCAAGTAAACTTTAATATTATTTTTCTCAATGTGTAGCTTAGCCTTAATATATAAAATTGTCCTATATAAAGATAAAGATAATACCAAAAACAATTTTAGTAAAATAAAAAAGCCATGCCAATTAACAGATAAAATTTAAAATAAAATCCAAACAACTGATGCATTTTTGCTATCAAACAAATGGCACTGAAAGGCTGGATTACACCTGCCTACCTGTTGAAGATCTAGAAAATTGAATCAGCGCTCTAGTAAAGACAGAGACAAAATAAACAAAATCAAAACATCTCCAGCATCTTACCAAGGGTGACCATCCCTTAAATAATGGAAAATAGGCAACAAATGGAAGCGCTTAGAGATTTTGTAGATGATACAGAAGATTTTTATTTATACATTTAATAAATTTAGTAGTAAGAAAAATAAAATATCATACTAAAATATATATGTATCTAGGCAAGTACTAAATCTTAAATCCATCACAAGTATACAATGTTATATATTCACAGTGACATTGGTATAAAAAAACGGGTAATAAGTTAAAGAAAAACTGTTTAGAGTCTCACATATTGCATATAAACATCCAAAAAGCAGCAATGTTATCAGCTGTAAGATGACTCAAATCACTGCATATAAAGGGGCAGGATACTTCATATATGTGTGTAAGAAAGGATAATTCTAGTGAAATAGGTGGTCTTTTAGCTGTGGTATGCAGCAATAGGAAGACAACTAGAAGAATCCTAGGAACACATCCGACTGCCAATTTTAATTCTAAGATCCAAAGATCATTGTGTGCAAGTATATTTCAAACTGATAGTTATTGTACTTAACAAGACAGATCATAAATAGCAACTGATAATCCTGCGCCCTCAAAATAAAGCAGGGAAATAAATTACTTATTTCAGAAGAAAACCTCAGTGAGCAGAAGAAATTGCGATCCGCTGTGCAGCGATGTAAACTATAATCCAAGGATAGGATCGGTGAGCAAGCAATAATGTTGGCTAATAATTAAGCAGCCAGATGGATAAAAGCTCACTAAATATTATAGTTGATCATAGTCTTATGGTGCAAGATGCAAATGGCAGGTAAGCTGTATAAACCGGCTATAACAGCCTGCCAGACAGAAATGATGATTGAAAGTATTCAGTTGAAAGGTTTAATATTTGAACATATTTTCCAGATCCTTAATAATATCAGACTCGTAAACGTGATGATAAATGCAATCCAGATGGTGTAGGCAGTAAATGTATTGCCGAGTCCTTGGTACAAAAGTAGCCATAGTCAATCACTGGGTTTCTTCTCCATATTGAGACACTGCAGCAAGATAGCTGATACTAATATTAGATATTATCCGATTAAAGATGCGGTGGAACAGAAAAAGTGGAGCAGCTTCTACGCATTTCTCCCGAAGGTTTTGTCAGGAAGCAGAGGAATAATTAGACCACATCCACAATACCACTATTTAAGACCATGTGTCCAATTATTCTGGTGTTTCTGATTTACAATCAATCTAACTTTCCATTATATACATATCTATATCACAAAAAGTATAGAAAATATAAAGAACTATATCCATTTAAAATAACATAAACATCATCCCAATTGTAGTATTATTATAACGTTAAATCTATTATTAATAAAATGACTCATATATAAAAAATTATTATAAATGAATAACTTTAGAAATAAATAAATTAAGAAATACAAATAAACATACATAAAGCAAAAGCGGGAGGGATTTAACCAGCGCACCTCTACTGTCTCACCTCAAACACTTTGACAAATCCAGGTACCTAAAATGGTGTGTGGACAACCTGTTTAACAGGGGCTGCGTCCTTCCACAGGGGTGGACTTGCTGTTGTACCAAGTCCTCTAACAGTTAATAAGTAGGCAGCGTTGAGAAAACATGAGCGCCAAGCACACCCTTAATAGTGTAGTTAAGTGTCTAATAATTGTAAAATACTGTATATAATCCTTTATTAATCCCGATAAATCAATCCAGGTTCTTAATCCCTTATAGTGGTATGTCGAGTTGTCTCAGATTTCAGGTATAGATAAGAAGTTGAAGAAAAGAAATAAACAAAAGGTATATAGTATAGTTTGTACAAAACTCAATAACACCCTTATGTGCTAATATAACCAACTGCTATATGTTAAATTGTGGCCCAACAATAACCAACATTTAAATAGTATCACTATATCAAATATTGACACGTGAGGAGGTGCATACACAGTAGCCTATGTCCGTGTAACAAGTGATAGATGCAGGCATACCTGCTCCCCCATATATATAGGCTTGAAGATCCACTCTCCAGGTTCTTAATGCAGTCATCATTCACATGCAAATAAAAGCATATGAAAACATAGTGTAGTAAAGTTTTAAAATCAGCTTTACTTTTTCAATAAAAAATTAACTGCGTACCAAAAGACAATTAAAAATTATATTAAAGCATATATTATTATCTGCATGCAGACTTTCTGATTTGTCCTTCGGCTTATATCTACAAGTCCTCACTCCAATGCCACTGATGTAAACAGCACCGTAAATACAGTGCCTCGGGCGGTGGAGGGGTCTGAGCAGCAAAAAGGTGCAGTACAATGCAATCAATATAAACCAAACTGGTCACTGTAGTACATACATGGAAATTCAACACAAAAAACACCAAACATGATAGAGATGCAGAGCATAAAGCAGAAGGAGAAGACTAATATCCAAATATTAATATACGGATTGCATCCTACAAGAGAGCAACATAGTGTATTTAGCTCTCGGGTATCAGGAACCAGTATCCATATAACAAAGTATTAAAGGGGGGTAAAGGGAAGGGGGGAGGGGGAGGGGAACAGTCACGCGTTAGAGTAACAGATATGGTGAAGAGAGAAAACAATCCACATTAAACACTAAACAATTATCGGCCATGAGGCAGAATGGGTTAAAGAAATAGGCTAGACAACCCACTAGCAGAAGAGTGTGATTGGTTGGGGTGATATAGCATGAACCAAGGGGCCCAAACGGTGAAAACGTGGGATTTATTATGGAGATAGGCTGACATTTTCTCCATAGAGGAGAGGTGCCAGACTTTGTGTAGTAGTTGAGAGGAGGAGGAAGGGGAGGCGTCCTTCCAGTGGCTTCCAGTGGCTAGCTATAAGGCAACGCGCACGTTCAAAATCTGGGTAGCTAATCTGTCGGAGTCCTTATCTAGATCAGCAATGGGAGCACCTAAAAGGAAGGACCAAGGGGATTTAGATATGGGCGCATTTAGGACCTGGGAGATGAGCGTGGCCACCATGGACCAAAAGGATCAGGTAGGTGTATAGTGAGGATACCATTTTCTGTGCCAATGGGCCACGGAGGCACAGAGACTCCACCAGGGTTAAAGGTCTAGCGATTTGGGCACGTGGTAGGGAGGAAATAAAGTGACGCACTTGGAAATATTCAAGGGAACCCGTCACCCGGAGTCCAAAAGTATGCTGTAGTTGCGCAAGGGTTGCGCATCTGTCTCCCTCAAGTAAGTCCCTAACCACCCGGATGTTTGCAGTTTTCCAATTGGCCAAGGACGCGGGTGGGTGCCCTGGGGAGAAATCAGGGTTGTCCCAGAGGGGGGTAATAGGGGAGGGGAAAGAGGTAACACTAAAAAAAAGTCTTACAGTGGTCCCAGATGGAGCAGGTGAACCGCACTATGGGGTGAGAAGTGATTAAGTGTGACCTCTTAGAGGGAGAGAGTCCTATGGCATAGGCTAGGGAAGTAGATTTGCACGCCACCGTTTCAAGCTGTATCCACCTAGGGTGGGGGTCCCTAGCGAATCAAGCTATGGCCTGGCCCAGATGTGATGCAAGATAATAGAGACGCACATCCGGGAACCCGCGACCTCCGTTGTCAGTGGATTTTTTTTAGATATGCAAAGCTGGTTCTGGGGGGTTTGTGCTTCCATACAAAGTGGACGAACCACTTATGTAGCTGAAGGAGAATATTACGAGGGACTGAAACGGGCAGGGTTAGGAAAAGGTACAGCAGGCGGGGCATGATATTCATTTTAAGAGCAATGATGCGGCCAAACCAGGAGATATATAGGGGTTGCCACCTGGACAGGTCAGCCCTGATAGCACGCAGGAGGGGAGGGAAATTCTTGTCATAGAGGGATTGATAGGAGCAGGTAATATGGACACCCAAATATTTAATTTTATCCCATTGCCAGCTAAAGGAGAAGTCGCCTTTCAAAAGATTGACAGTAGGGAGCGGGATGTGAATCGGGAGCGCTTCGGTTTTTGTGACGTTAACCTTGTAGCCTGACAGTGAGCCATACGTAGTAAGGATGGTATGTAGTGCAGGTAAGGAGACATGGGGGGAGGACATAGTCAGGAGAACATCATCTGCAAATAGCGAGATCTTATATTCGGAGTCCCCCACCCATACCCCAGTCACATCTGGAGAGCTTCTAATCCTCGCCGCCAATGCTTCCATCACCAGGGCGAAAATCAAGGGGGACAGGGGGCACCCCTGTCTGGTCCCGTTGGTAATGGCCATGGCCCCGGAGAGAACCCCATTAACCGAAATTTGGGCGGTGGGCGAGGAGTACAAGGCCTGAATCCCAGTAAGAAAGTCTCCCTCAAAGCCAAAGTGTCGGAGTGTAGCTAGCAGGAAGGGCCAACCAATGCGGTCGAACGCCTTCTCTGCATCCAAGGACAGTAACAGTGTTGGGGTGCGCTGTTCATTAACCAAATGGAGTAGGCTACTAACACGGCGAGTATTATCACGGGCTTGTCGGCCAGGGATAAAGCCGACTTGATCAGCATGCACCAGGGAGGGCAGGACCCGTTTAGCCGGTTGGCCAAAATTTTGGCGTATAGTTTAATATCGATATTTAGGAGTGAGATTGGGCGATAGTGGGCGCAGATGGAGGGGTCCTTACCCTCCTTTGGGATAACTACTAGCCCCCCATTAGACAGTCATTAAAGAGCGTCACTAGGTGGGGTGCTAAAATAGAGGCAAAAGTTTTATAGTAGGGGGCTGTAAAACTGTCGGGGCCCGGGGCCTTAGAAGACTTCAACTGTTTGATCGCTCCCAGAACCTCATCTAACAAGATAGGGGAACTAAGTGAGGAGGAAATATCAGGGCGTAGCTTCGGGAGGTCGCAGGTTGATGGCCTCCGCGCTAGGAGGAGGGGCGGGGTCATTACTGGATTGGTTATAAAGCTTTAAGTAGTATGAGAGAAATTCTGCAGTGATGAGGCGAGGGTTCCTAATCACTGCCCCTCCTCCTGTCTTCAGTGAGAGTACATTGCTCCTAGCCTGCTTGGCCCTGAGTCGTGAGGCCAGTAGCCTGTCTGCCTTATCCCCCTTCTCATAGTAGGTCTGTTGCAGCCATTTGAGGGAGTTCTCGGCCCGTTGGGCTAAGAGCATGTTAAGTTCACTCCGCACAGCTAGTAACCGTCTAAAGTCGTCGTCTGAGCCAGAGGCTTTATGCTGTCTGTCTAGCATGGTCAGTTGAGTGGTCAAGTCATTGAGTCTTTGCATTTTAGCTCTTTTAACACGAGATGCAAATTTAATGAGAGTCCCTCTAATCACTGCTTTGTGAGCATCCCACATCAGCATAGAGGGAGAATCAGGTGAGTTGATCGCAAAGTAGGAGTCAATGTCATGGCGGAGTTCTGACTTAAGATGTGGGTCCAAAAGCAGTCTTTCATTTAAGCGCCAAGGAGAAGGGCCGAGCAGGGGACCCCAGGACGCCAATGTCAACGGAGATCGGGCCGTGGTCAGACCATGTGCGTGGGAAAATACAGGCGTTTGACAAGTGTTGGGAGGGTTCAATGCTGGTGAGAATTAAATCTATCCTGGTATAGACTCGGTGGACTGTAGAGTAATAAGTATAGTCCCGACCCGTGGGATTGGTTACGCGCCAGGAGTCAAATAACAGGTGTTGGGACATGAGGTGTTGGAGGGCTTTAGAAGTACGTAGAGTTTGGGCATGCGAGGGGGCCGGTGGAGGGGCTGACCTGTCCAGGAGGCAGTCCGGGACCGCGTTAAAATCGCCCGCCACAACTACATTACCCTTGCGGAGCTGAGAGAGGGAAGTAGCAAAAGTTTTAAAAAAGGCAGTCTGGTTTTGGTTTGGTTAGGGAATGCTCACAAGGGTGTAGCAGACGTTGTTTAGGGCCCCACTTAAAATTAAGAACCTGCCGTCTGGGTCTGCGTATGTGTGGGAAGGCATGAACTGGACTCGTTTAGAGAAGAGGATGGCAACCCCCTTAGATTTATGGGTCGCGTCACAAGCATGAAAGGACAGGGGGTAGAGTTTAGAGCGGAGTTCTGGGTGACGGGTTCGCCGAAAGTGCGTCTCCTGGAAGAAAACAACGTCCCCATCCAGGCATTTCAGCGTGTGAAAAAGGGTCGAGCGTTTTTGAGGGCAGTTCAGGCCCTTGGACCTAATTTGATAGCCATGGCGGAAGATGGGGGTGAGTGCTACATAGACAGAACCCGAATATCGGTGATTGTGGAGTGGCTGGAGGCGTGACTGAGGGTGGGGGAGGATGTGGGGTAGCCAAAGTAGGGGTCATGACAGGTGTAGGGGCTAAGAGAGGGGTTGAAAAAACAACCCGTCCCAGTAA
>WWET01008958.1:4331-25408 GCA_011038615.1 Limnodynastes dumerilii
CCCTCTTACCCACCCAGTCTGTCTGTTACCACCCAGTCCTGTTATAATGATTGTTAAAATTGTAAAGCGCTACATAATCTGATGGCGCTATATAAAAACCTGTTAATAAATAAATAAATAATGGTCTGAGAGTCCTTCACGTGCATTTTGGCAAACTCCAGGTGGGCTGCCATGTACCTTTTACTAACGAGTGGCTTCTGTCTGGCCACTCTACCATACAGGCCTGACTGGTGGATTGCTGCAGAGATGGTTGTCCTTCTCTCTCCATAAAGGAATGCTGTAGCTCTGACAGAGTGACCATTGGGTTCTTGATCACCACCCTGACTAAGGCCCTTCTCCCCCGATCGCTCAGTTTACACGGCTGGCCAGTACTAGGAAGAGTTCTGGTTGTTCCAAACTTCTTCCATTTATGGATGATGGAGACCACTGTACACACCCCAGACTGCACACCAGATTATAGGGCATATGCATAAGTATGCCTTCAATGGATGGAGCGCTTTGTGGGTGGGAAGCATGGCAGTAAGCAGAAGTAAATGGTGCTGGGTGTATTGTTGATTGGTCAAAAGGCACTCGCCTTTATACTGTGGCTGTATGTCTGTGACTCACCCTGGGCAAGTGGTACCCTGTGGCACTTTGTGGCCATTAGTGCAAGCGCCATTATGGTAATCCAAGGTACATACGTGCACCAAAATGGTATTGGTTGTTGTATCAAGCTGGAACTGATGGCTCTGTGCTTTCTGGAGCACTTAACAAAAAAGTATAAGGCATCAAAGAAGGAAGGGGGTCTGCAGCAGCAGATTAAAGAGCTAGGTAGATGAAAATCCTCCTCATACAAAAATACATCTGGTAGAAATGTTTATGGTCAAGTTGGACCTTGGGTAGGATGTTTATGGTGGAGGGCTGCAAAGCTGAAGTAGCCCCTTGCATTTGCGGGAGGCACGGTGGTCTGTGACTCAGTCAGGGAATGTGGGACCCTGTGGCCCTTTATGGCGTCTGGGGTTTTATGTCCAAGCATCTTTACAGTGTGCCCCAGTGGTTGATATTGGTTGTTGTGTCATTCCAGCACTGATGGATACTGTGCTTTTTGGCCCCAAAAACAATACAGAGTGATTTGAAATACAGGACCATATTCAGAGATCCATTTCTTTAAAGTACACAAATATATGCACGGCCGTTGCAAGGCAACACCCATGACACTCCTCTCACACGGACGGGTTGATGGTGACTTACGAGTGCCTCGATCAGCCTTATCTTTAAGTGTGTATTTCCGAGCATATAATACTTCCGTACATGCGTATCTAACTAACCACGCCCTCACCACACCATCAAATGGTCATTTAAATGCCTCCCCCCACTCACTTACATTACTTACATCTTACTCTGGACGGATTATAAACACGCCCCTCCGTACTGATCTTCCCATGTGCGATTCTCAAGTCCGTGCCTACTAGACTTTTGTGTGTAAAATCAACGTAGATTGCGTAAACTTAGTTACTACGCATGCGCAGTTCATCGGATTGTAAAAATACGCACAGAACTTCATGTAACAATGGATCTCGGAATACGGCCCACAATTTGCAATTCATAATTGACTTATTACCCCAGGATTTCAATAGGGGGAATCCTAGTCATACTTCTTTAGAATAATAAATATTAATAAATATTTTGGGGTATGGGTTGTGTATGTAGCATCTAGAAATGTCTGACACAATACGAGTAAAAAATTTGCATGTTGCCTGCATAGAACATCATAGATTTTACAAAATCGCCTCTAGTGCGGTCTGGAAGGGCTTGAATAAAAAGAGCCTCCTGTGTGTGGCGCTTTCATAGAAAGCGACACACACTTTAATCAAAAAACACATGTCAACTGTGTTTTTCACAATGTAAAAATCATGAGATGCATTATTCTATAACTTATCCTGCCGATGCATATACTACTATAAGGCAAAGCATGGCCATGTGTTTGTGGCCATGCTAATCTTTATAGTAGTGTAAGTGTCAGCCTGACAAGTGATAAAATGCTACAATGTAATGTGTAATGTGTCCCTAATAAAATAAAACATTTCCCCCAATAATATTACAACATTACATTACCTAACAATACATTGTGAAACATGAATAAACGTAAAAAAAAGAGTCTTTTACTGTATATGTAGACTATAATGGTGGCCACCGTTTAAAAATTTAAAAAAGTGTAGTGTGTCTTTCAATAGAAAAGCATGGCGATTTTGTCCATTTTAAAATCGATCAACATCGACGCCGATTATGAATCGCTGTCGATTATCCAGGAAATATCCAGGCATAGTATATACCGCGATTTTTGGGAAAAAATCGCTGCAAAATCACAGAGATGTCTAGCGATTCATAATCGCTGCTCAAAATCGACCTTAGTAAATGAGACCCCATGGGTGTCTGGTATCAAATAAGACACAATTCATATAATATATCTTCAAAAATCATGTCCAGCATAATGTACACAAAGTTCAAAACTTGAAACAGTTATAAACTGTCATTGGGTCTGCTGAATGACAGTTTATAATTGTTTCAAGTTTTGAGCTTTGTGTACATTACTGTATGTTACTGTATGTTGGACATAACTTTTGAAGCAGTGACGTCACAAGGGAAGTGCGAGTAGTGTAGACCGAGTAGTGCAGACCGCACCAGGTGACTGATTATCAGAGGGGTGACATTGCCTGACCCCAGACTAATAGCTGAATATACACTTTGAAAGTGCTTTTTGCTTCCAGAAGAGAACCCTACAATTAAACCGTAAATCAAGGTGTTTGCACTCCCACAGATACAATTTTCAAGAAAACCAGCCAGGACAGCTATATTACATACTGTGACAGGACCCATAGAAAACTGTTAACTTTCTTGATCCTGGACACTATTATGTACAACACCAGAACAGCGAATATAAGGATCAGAGAAATCTACCTAGTGGAGAGAAAATAATTTGGGGACAATAAAAGGAAACAGAAACTTTTCTCATTAACTATTTAAAAGGATGTTGGTATTTTACTCTGGTTCCTAGATCACTCTTCTGGCTTTAAGTTGGACAAATTATTACATTAGTTTATAGCACTATCCTTTGAATGATGCTTGTGACATTAGTAAGAGGTAAAGACAATAAAGTACCGCAATTTTCTAAATTGACATTAGTAAGAGGAAATTAAAATTTACCTTACTAACTATATACATGATTATTGAGTCTTCACTTGAATGATCTCTAATACACTCTATTTAAAATGTGAAGATTCTCTGTGGTCTGGTATGGAAAGAGGTCCATGGAGGGGGGGGGGGGAGGTGGCGAGGGGGGGGGGGGGGGGGGCATTATGAGTTACCGTACTGGGTAACACCAATCCTAGTGACGCTGCTGTTTTGAAGATACATTATATGAATTGTGTCTTATTTGATATCAGAGACCCATGGAGTGAATAAGCTACCTATGCACAATTTGGAATATTTGTGTGCACATTACTGCACTATGTCACTTTGCTTGATGGATGATGAAAAAGATATATATATATATATATTTTCACAATGCTGTAGTTTAATAATTACTAATTTATTTAAATAGTTTTGCAAGCCCCTTATATTAATCACACTGGTAAACAAAGATTTTTTTTCACAAGGCACCTCAGGTGTTATTATGTATATTTATGTAAGAACTAAAATTTTGATATTTTACCTGTTTAGAAAGTGTCTCAGTTTTAGGTCTCTCTCTATTGCTGTATCGTGTTTCAAACTCTGCACAGATTTTGGTTGGAAACCACTCTACAGAACATCAATTTTGTCAAATAAAAAAAAACAAAAAACTTTTATTTCTCTGTTTCAAGTGGCATAATGCCTAAAATTTATGGGGGTATATTTACTAAAGTCGATTTTGCCAAAAAGACCAAAGTCCCGGGTCTTTACTGGCGATTATGCCATCGTCGTATTCAATATAGGCAAAGTCCTGGGACTTTAGCCTTTAGCAAACATCACTGGACAGAAATCGTCCAGAATCATACCTTTTCCTCTGATGAAATCCCTTAGTTAGATGAAACGCGTCAGAATGATTTGATCACTCTGGACCATCCACTCACTGCCATTTCTTTTAATTCATCTTCTAAGAAACGCTGGAGACAACACTCATTCTCCAGCCTGTTAATTTACAATCCAATATCAGATCAGCAGGCTCAAGTGTCTAGCCACATACCACCACGGAGAGAGTCTCAGCGGTTGTACCAGTGCGGTTGGACACAGGGGCGTCCGCCTCCTCTGTCAGACAGTACCGACAACCCAGGAATCTCCGGCATCGTCGCAAGTGCCAGATAAGTACTTGATCTTATATTATATGTGTGTGAAATTGCACCTAGCTTCGGACTACTCCGATATATGTGTATTTAAAGGCAGCACTTTAATTCTATTCCTACTATTTGCTACTACACGTGAGCAGGAAAAGAATCTTTACTATTAATACCGGGACTCACACTGTGCAGTACTACCAATATCTTTGTCCTGTATACAGGGCAATCATTAGTGTCTACACTATATATGGACCTAAATTGTCCTGTTTATCGTCTAATTACTATTGGCAGTGAATAGTATATTTTATTGTTGATTAAATTTTTTTTATCTGGTACCAGACATTGTGAATAAATTGTCATTTATTATTACAATTGTATTTTATTGGTATATGAATCACTGGAAGGTTGTGATTTTTATACAACTATAAGGGACAGACCCACATATCTGTTGGTTATGGAGTTTTGGTAGCCAGCGCTGGTGCTTTCTGTTTTTTAGAGATCGTCCAGAGGTTTGCCATATAAAAAATACAATTCGCTGTATTCACTAAAGGCGATTTTAGTTAGTCGGCAAAGCGCTGTAAATCAAAGCACCTTTTGTGTGGGGCGCTTTCATTAAAATCACCCCACACCGTACTAGAAAAACACGTCTATATATTTGACATATGTTTTTCTATGTCCCAAAGGCAAGCGCAGCATGTTTGGAATGCTTAGCATGGCTGTTCTGATAGAACTACAAGGCTCAGCATTGCTGAGCCTTGTAGTAATATCAGCATCAACATGTTAAGCCTTCTAAGCATGCTGAGCTGTATCTGGTTCCCCCCCAAAAAAAAATACAGTGTAAAAAAAACATACACAAATACATTAACATACACATGTGTGCCTAAAATAAACATTTACATTGCATAATATTTTTTTTAAATAAAAATATTTGAGACTCACCTTTCACCATCATTCTTGGGACAAGTTGCTTGTAGTTTTTTCTTTCTTTACAGATGATGATCTGGTCCTTTCTGCTGCTCTTTGGCCTCTTCTGGCACTTGCCCCATCATCAGGCTCCTTTCTCTTCATGGGCGCCGCTACTAATGTAGAGGGTACCCTTTTATAGAAATTATGACGTAATTTACATTAGGGGGATCTAGTGAGCGCTCTAGTGTTTCTGACATCATAATTTCTATAAAAGGGTGCCCTCTAGTGTCCAAATGGTCATTAGTAGCGGCGCCCACCAAGAGGAAGGAGCCTGTCGACGGGGCAGGTGCAAGAAAAGGCCGAAGAGCAGAAGAAAGGACCGGATCATCATCTTCAAGCAATTGGAGAAGATTAACTGCAAAAAAAGAAAAAACTACAAGTGTTACATGCCGCTAGCCAGCAGTTGCTCCCCATTCCTAGCGTCCTTGTACTCTGCCCCATGCCATCAGAACGGCACTCACTTAGACCGGGGCGCCGCTGCTCTGTCTCATGCCATCAGAACGGCATGCATCGTCTCCCTCTCCCTGCTCCAGCTTTCTTGCTTAGCTTCCTGTTTCATTGATTACTGAGTGCCCCATTGTGTTCCTATATTGCTCCCATTGTCTCCATATCCTTTTGCCTTCCCTCATTAACCTTTGTTATTACCTTTGTGTTTGATTGTGTGTTTGCTTGCTGTATAATTGCCCTTGTTAGTCTGGTCAGTCTTGTTTTGTCTGCGGCTTGCCGCCTCCCCGTCTGTTGCGTGCTCTCCTGTCCTAACCCCTCCTTAGGGGTGTGCTCCCACCTTGCGTGAGCTTACTTTCAGCTACCTTCTCTCCGTTCCTGTCACTGGTAGCTGCAGCAGTCCTTCTGCCAATTACTCGACGTATCGCTGCCAGAGCCTGCGCCCTGGTCAGTGGTATAGTCGTAACAACAAGCAACTCGAATGATGACAGCTAAACGGTGAGTAAGAAATATTTTTATTTAATTTATGCAACACACATTAATTTAAAGGACATTTATTACAAAACAGTGTGGCCAAATGGGGTAATTTTACAGAGTAGTGGGCAATATTATGCATTGTAAATGTTTATTTTAGGCACACATGTATGTAAATATATTTGTGTATGTTTTTTTACACAGTATTTTTCTTTTGCTAACCGGATACAGTGCAGCATGCTTAGAAGGCTTAACATGCTAAACCTTGTAGTTCTATCAGCGCAGCCATGCTAAGCATTCCAAATATGCTGCGCTTGTAATTTTTTTTTTAACAGAAAGCGACGACGATATTTCAAGGGAATTTACCCCTTGAAAAATCGATGCAAATCGACAGCGCTTGAAAATCGCGGCTAAAATTTGACGGTTAGTGAATACCGAGATTTTAACTAAAAATTTGCGGTAAAATCGCGGCGAGAACGATTGATTTGAAATCGCTGCCAAAAATCGACTTTAGTAAATTTACCCCATGGAGAGTGTTATGGAGAAGTGTAATGACCTTTACTTTGGAAGTAAGTTGGTGATCAGGTTAAAAATTGGGCCCCTAATTTTTGTTGTATCACTTGTGTCAAACTCCTCACAGGTTGGTCAAAGGCTTTTAGGTGCATGAATTTCGAGGGATCCGAAAGATATGTACAACCTGTAACTTTTGTCTCATAAACATTTCAGGCATCAGTTCAAATATTTCAAAGCACACTGTAACATACCCAAATGTACCATCTGCCATAAGGCCTATGCCTTATAGTGATGATCTGCCTGTGTCACAACTGGTTCCTGCAGTGACCTCTCTCGACCATACAGGCTTCTTCATTTGTTCGTAGTTCCAAGTCATCATTAATGCTTTCCTGTCATCTGCTCCTGAGCTCCTGTGCTGATCCAACTTGTAACCTGGATCTCTGACACTTGTTGCTTCTGCTTATAAACCAGCTACTCTCACTTCCTGATGCTGCATCAATGATGTTGTCATTATTTATTTATTAACAGGTTTTTATATAGTGCTATCAGATTATGTAGCACTTGTGCTTGTTCCAGCTCCCTGTGCCTCAGTGCACTCCATGTTCTCTACTCCTGTCTGCATCTGGTGATCCTACTCCTGAACCATAGTGTCTGCTCTGCCAAATTCCATATTGCTTGTGACTTCAGTTCTAAAGGCTCCTGCAATCTCCAGAGTCACCAGTACCTGGATACTCTTGGCATTGCATTTTGGTTTCCTTGTGGTTCTGATCCTGACATGCATTCGGAAAAGGTTCAATTTATTGATGACTACAAGAAGACATTTATTGATGATAAATGAGAAATAGAACCTGTAGAGTTTGTTGACAATCATGTCTTGACCCAACATTCAAAGTTTTTTTAGTCTCCAGAATCACATTTTCTTACTTAAAGATTACCTTGATGTAGATTTTAACCTATTTAAACTGCAAGGTGAACTTTTAAAATTCAGATTGAAAAGCTGGAATATCCTCCACAAGGGAACAAAAAAATGTGTTTTTTAGATATAGGCATAGGGGCCTTAAGGACTTCTTTTCCCTTAAAGATGAACTTTTGCAACAATGTTTAATGTTATGGAAGCACTTTGTCATGAGCACAAGACAGTGAGTAATTATGAGTATTTATCATTGTTTATCCACAATAACAATAAGTTACCCTCAGTACCACTAGAACATGCTGCTGATCTGCAAGAAGCATATGAGAGCATGGATAAAATCAATATGAAGAACACAACTTGCATGTCTGTGGTGATTTAAAAACAATTTTCTTTTGCTGGGGCTACAACTTGGTTTAAATAAGTACTGTTGTTTTACTGTACAGTATAAATTACTATGTTCAAAAGAAGTGTCCAAAGCAAAAATCACTAACCCCAGGAGAGAAGAATGTTGTCAGTACACCACTTGTTGATCCTGAAAGAGTATATATATATACATCCACTCCACATAAAGGTTGGTCATATTAAGAACTTTCTTAAAGCAATGGATTAAAGTGTCTTTGGATTTGCACACTTTAAAACAACTTTAAAAAAAAATGGTTTACATTTAAAACCATGGAATGTAACATGTCTGTCAAAGTCCATATTTTGGACTTATATCTGGATTTCTACCCAGCCAACCTTGGAGCAGTCAGAAATGAACATGGAAAATGGTTCTACCTGAATACAGTAGTGCCCAGATATACTTTCCCCCCCAAAAACAAAGTCCTCTATACGTGCCATGAAATGCCATGTATAGTGGGCCCACCTGCTGGTTAAAGACAAAAGAAAAAATAAGAAACTGATTACTCACCATTAAGTTGTAATTGGGACTCCTACTAAGTGTGATGAATGGAGCTGAGGTTTATTCATTTATACAGACACAGGGGGAGATTCTGTCAGAAAGCAGTCTTTATAGTGAGTGCTATTAGTTTAATGCTAAAAGTCTAAGAGTCTTTCTGTTGCTATGTCTCAACTGCCACTATGATCTGTTCCTGGGCTGCCTCTATGCTAGTGGGTGGAAAGAATAACATGATGGTGTGCAGATGATAAAAGCATCAGGGGGATAGAGCAAAAAGGCAGCCGCATCTATGATCTGTCCCCCCACTTTCTCTATTCTCTAATCACACAAATGTCATCTTTATTTGAATTCACATTTCAGGAGAAGATAAATTCTTACTAAGGGTTTTCCTGAATGTAAGCTGTCAAAGTTATATTCATAGAACTAAAGCACCTTTATATCCTTACTGCTTTAAACTGGATTCATACAATGATATATATTAATTTAACCATAAAACATTATACTCATATATATATATTCAATAACACATACCAATTTACAATATGTAACTAAGCGAAACTCACCAGCCCTTAATTAAGATTATAAGCTATCAATAAAGATAAAGACATGTTAAAATTCATAATATACTTACTAGGTCAAGATGACCCAGTACAAACAGGCACAAACAACTTATTAATATCCAAGGGAATAATAGGATAAGGGTCTAATAGAATATGTGACGCCAGGCCTCAAAGAAATCCAGACACGTAGGGGTGTGTTTCTAAATACTGATATAATACCAGGAAGAGGGAGAATTGCAGATGCTAGCAATACGATGTGGGCAGGAATAAAGTCCATGATGATCTATGTATTTTTAATGTGTATAAGGGTGACCAGATTTGATATAAATATGCCTGTCTTGTATAATGATGTTGTCACTGCTTTCTGACCCTCGGTGATCCACATTGTCTACGATTGCTGAGTTAAGGGCTCGATTCAATAAATTCTTCGATTGGAAATACTTACTGCTCATGGCTACTTATTCAGGTCTATTGGATGAACTGATTGAGAATTATTAGAACTTAAACAAAGCAGATATTGCCTAACTTTTAGGAACGGACCAAGGATAAGTCCTAACTCAATGGAGTACCTTCCCTGGTAGTAGATCTATGCCACAATCCCACTTGTGATTGGGAGGCCAGGTATCAACCTTCTCTTTACAAAACACATCACTTCAATGGGCATTTTGAAAGGGTAAACTTGGAATACAACCAGCTGAACTGGATAGTCATTGGTAATTAAACCAGAGATGGAATCTTGAGGAGACATGCACTCCAAGTACCAGGTCATAATGAGAGATGTATTGCAATCAATAGTGGGAGAATGTAGGCATATCTACATTAGTCCTAGAACTAGTGAAAGGACAACTTCAGGTAAAATGATAAAAGATATTGGGTCTTATTCACAGATCCGTTTTTACGTGAAGTTGTATGTGCATTTTTAGGTATGTTTTAACTGCGTATGCGTAGTAACTTTATATATGTAATTATACGTAGAATATACACACATAAGTGCTTTAGGCATGAAAATTGCACTTGGAAGGGCGCGGTTACATTGAATGGCACGTACAGGCACGGCATACATATACATACATAAGTACACATGTAAAGTTAGAGGTGGTCTATGGAGGCGTAAGTCTACGACTACACGACAGTGAGAGGGGAGTGTCATGGGTGTTGGTGGGTGTTGGCTTGCTACGTGCATGCATATAATTGCGTACTTTTGAACAAACGCATCTGTGAATAGGGCCCATTTTGTTTGCATGAATTACATTAATCTGAAGAAATGTGGTGCACAGGCATTGTAACTTTTTTAGCTATACTACTGCAATCAATGGCAGAGAGGACAATGAATCATTCCGGTAAAGCAGTACGTAGAGACAATTTAATCACTGTGTCAGTGGAGATGAAATTGCCTGCTGCACCAGAATCCACAAAGAGAGTACATGAGAGTGGCCATCCTGGTGCAGGGTTAGTTACCTACAAAGAAGCTATTTAAAACTACCAGTGAAGAGAGGAAGCTGAAGGGCAGAACCTCGCTGATACTATCTGGAGACAAATTCTGGTTTCCTGGATACTTGGAAAAAGATACAAGAAAATGTCCAGATTCCCCACAAATTTTTTTTTAGATATAGTCAATAAGCATTAAGCAGCATATATTGATACACAATCACATGAAAATATTGAAGTATTACCCAATACAGTTGTTATAGTGCCGAGCAGCAGGTTTATTATGACTCACAGATGATACATTTGTTACTTTGTATTATTGCTTATGAGTAGCATACAAAATATTTGCTACACCGTTGCTTTTAAAATCCACTAGAAATTTATTGTTTGGAGGACTTTTTCAACATCCAAATTAGTCCTTCCAATTAGTGGACATCTGTTGAGTCTTCTTTAAAAAGGATGACCGATACCTCAGAACACCCATATCCGCTTTGAAAAAGTCCTCGTATTGGACGAAACGCGTCAGCAGGACGTCACAAGCACACGTGCTTTTGTCTGGAGCTTCACGCCAAATATAGCTGACTGGTCTTCGGCTCGTGGGTTCTAAAGTGTAGCGGGTGGCCTCTGTTTTACACGCCAATCGTCTAGACCCACAGAGGAGTTCGTCTCATACCCTGGACCAGATCCGCATTCATACAGTGGGACTGTGAGTATATCACCTGCGAAGTTCAAGTACCGGTACACCATTACTACCTTCACGGCATACAAACTTCCCCAACAGACGGGAGTCTTTGGTTGGATACCTCAGCCAGCAAGGACTGTAATCTTACTCCCGCACTGTGGCATACATCCATATAAGTTATCCAGGAGGGGTTTATTCTTTTTACTTGACATCTGCCCTGTGAACTACTATCACCAGCAGTGCCTTTGGGAGCTCATCATTTTTTACCATCACCCTGACCCATGTGAATTTACTGAGGGATACTGCCGTCATTTGTTTACTCTTATATTACTGAACTGCAGGATCTAATTACGTTCCACTCTATACAGTGATTGGCTCTTATTTATTCCAGACTGTGTACATTCAATACTGTATTGTTCTTGCGTTATGTGTTATATGTTTACAATATTTTATTTTTTACTCTATTAAATTGCCTTTTTATACCTCTGCTCGGTTCTAAGGTTATTATTTCAAAATTGGTGAACTGCTATATTTTATATTTTATGTATTTACCATTATAAACAACAGCGCTGTGGTCCCTTTCGTGTTTAATTTAAGATATAACCTAAAAAAAAAGCACACCTGGGAAAAAGCTCAAGGGCGAAACACGTGTTGGTGTCTGGTATGGGGTTGTACAAGGTGCACCTTGTCCTTCCAGTTTTGTCTATCCAACCACTGCTGGCTGCATAATCTATATCTTGATCCAGGGGCGTCACAACTTTTTTTTTTTTTGGGGGGGGAGGAGAATTTAGCCCTCCCACTTTCGCCCCCTCTCTTCCATTGCAGAAAGAAGGAAAAAGGGCCGTATTCAAATAGGTGCACAAATATCCAATAATGTTACAAATTTACAAAATTATTTTATTGTTGCAAAATATAGCAAACTTTAAAACAGTAGCTATAATCACCACAGAAATGTTACATACAATGCATGTCCAAATAATTCTCCTCTCTACCAAACACCCCTTCTCTTCTAGATGCGCCCCCCCTCTTTTGTGTATTAAATGCGTCTGTGCCGCCGCTTTTGTTGCCAAAGGGGCGTGGCTAACTCATTGTGGGCATGGCCAAGCCATTGAGGGTGTGATCAACCCAGGGCCGGCCCTAGCCAATCTGGTAACCGAGGCAAGATTTTGGCTGGTGCCCCCTAGCAGAAAATCCTTAACTTCACAACTTTTCCACTATAATGTAAAAGAGGTATAATTTAATTATTAAAGCTTAGTTATATAGCGCCACAAATTGTCGGCAGCACTTTTATATTCACATCAGTCCCTGCCCCTGTAGGAGCTACATACTAAGGTCCCTAACACATATATACATCTATTTAGTCAGCAGCCAATTAACCTACCGGTATGTTTTTGCCCCATCTAATACTATATCCACTGACTTCTTAATACAATAAAAAGAGATTTATAGTGACCACAGTCAGTTTAAAGCCAAGCAGCCTGCAGCGAACACTCCCACAACTACCAACGCGTTTCGAGCTGCCAAGAGCTCTTTTTCAAGGTGTTACAAATAATTGAGAAAAAAATTTAGAGAACTTTTTTATAACATTTTTTTATTAATTGGAGTCATTTTAAGTTTTATTGTCAAAATTAACTGCATATATGTTGGTGGAAATCTCCCGTGTCTGTGGTGGTTCAAACACATGATACGTGTTGCGGCAAGTACCTGACGTCAAATGGGATCCGGAGTGTGATGAGCCTGCTATTAAGAGAAATAAGAGTACTGTTAAAGCAATATAACAAGAGGAAAATAAAGTAAGTGCATTTATTCGGGTATACTTACCATTGAATGTACCGTCTGCACTAGTCTCTTCCTTTGCTGTTGTTTCCGGGCTGCCCGAAGGTGAAGGGAGGAGCGGAGGGTCTGGTCGGTGGGAATAAAGTGGCTTACTGTGGTTGTGAAAGAAAAAAGAAAATTTAGTAAACACCAGGCGGTTATCATCGGGAAAGGCGGAAGTGGAGAAAAGAGATTTTCTGAATGCTTATTAATCAAGAGATATAAAGTGTAAGGAGGTGGGAGAGGGAGTAAGCGTGAGGTCGAAATTGCTACAGTCTTCACATTGCCTGTTTTTTGTTTCTTCCCTCTATATAACCTTTCTGTAAGGAGAAAATAAAGATCATCTATAAAGGAGAAACGTTTGGGAGCTGCTAAAGAGGACAAGGAAAAGAACTATATGAACTATGAAAGATCTATAAGAAGGACATACTACTGGTGAGCCAGAATAAAAATAACTTTCTGTTGTTGACTGTGGGGACACCTAGGGGAAGAGTTTTGGAAGACTTCTGGAACATTACCAGGGAGACAGTTCTTTTGAAGAATTCCAGTTTTGTTTTGTATTGCATTGCCACCTATATGTATTAGGTGGTTCTGGTATTTACTAGTCAGACGCCAGCGCCTGTACCTTCCTCCCAATTATTGTTTGAATTTATGTTTTGAGTTACTACCATAAACTACTGGATTGGGTAATACTTCAATATTGCCATGTGATTGTGTATCAATATATACTGCTTTATACATACTGAATAAATCTAAGTAAATATGGATAGACATTATTGATATGTTGATATTTTATTGGAGTACAGTGGTTTTAGAGCACGTGTGAGTGCACCTTAAGCAGCTTTCTTTCTCTCCCCAGTCAATGTACTGTCAATTTTCTCATTATTGTCTCAAGCTGCCTGGTAGCACCACCCCATGATATTCTAATTCTATGCGGTGAAGAATTTGATGTATAGAATGTATTTGAATAATTGAATTTTCGAACCACTAATCAATCAATCTGACTAGAAGTCTGTGCAAACCTTTTTGTTTCTTCCCCACATTTGACATCTCTGTGTTTTAGTTCTTGAGAGGTAAGGTGTGAATAACGCAGCTGCATGGGTTCCTCAGGAGGCAAGGTAGTTTGAGGTGCTTGAAAAAGAGGAACAAAACAGGGAAATTGTTTGCCATCTCAAGCTTTCTCCTGAGTAGTTTCTGATACTTGACATCTATTTGGTTGCACAAGGAGATCTAGACTATCTTCTTGAGCTGCCAAACATTTTATATTTTATATTGTTTGTTCTTATGTTTTAGTGTAAATTTGAATAAGAAATTGGTATTTGTGGACCTGCACTCCTTTTTTTTCTCTATATTTATACAACAGAAAGTGGTTCTATCTATTGAGGAGCTGTGGATCTTCACCTGTTTATTATTGCTATCCATTTAGGTTGCTCTATATCTGAGTGTATGCTGCATTAAATAATATTGTCTTTTTAGCTCTTGACATTGTGGTTGACTTTTATTATCCGCATCTTTTTATTGACTGCAGGCCAGCAGCAGGTCGTGGCCCTCTGGCTAGTGCTGGGATGTGCGTGGGGTGAGCAGGATGCCAGATGGGTTGGGAAAACATGAAATTAGCAAAGAATTCTGAAGACAAAAATGGAAGAGAAGCCTGGATACCACAGAGAATAAAGACATGGGACCTGATGAGTTAAGATCATTTTATGTTAGCAAGCGTATCTAAGTTTTGACTACTAAAGATAATACACTCCCCCTGGCATCCCCCTCTCATTTACGTAACTTAGCTGACTTACGTGTTCAGAACCCTGCCTTAACTTTTCCTTGCATACCTCTGGTCGTATGTAATGCGTTGTTATTCATAACTAAGCCCATGCTGTACAATTTAAATGCCATATCGTACAAAGTTACATACAAGTTACGTACGATCAGAGTTACAATGGGTAACATCTGCTATGTACATGTGCAGTGCATTCCCACAGCCAGATTTACACACGTAGCATGCGTAAATTGGCTGTTGTTATTAGGTCTGGATCAGGCCCATGGAGTCAACAAGCAAATGATACCTGTTGTATTGACACAAAAAGCAGTAAGAAGTGGATTTTACTAGAGAGGTGAGTAAAATTAAAAACCAAAACCAGGAAGCATATAGAACAGTCAAAACAACTATGAGTGAACAGTAAGTAATAATGCAGAGATTGTGACACTTATTCAAAATGAGATTAGCACACCCATGTTGACTAAAATACAGTTTCACCAGTTTGTGGGTATCTGTCCAAGCATCTCAATACATTTTCTTGGAATTGATAATTTTTCAGTTTATGCTAAACAATAGAGATTTATAACCTGTTCAATAGCTACATATGTATTATCCTTTGTGTTATACATGGTCATTAACATTTTATTACATCTATTTTGCTGAATGACTACCAGACTCTCATTGTTTTAGTTAAGGAGATATTTTGTATTTCATTCAGCTTCTAAAATACATTTTACTCAGGGTTGCCTATTCTCCCTGAACGTCCGGGAGACTCCTGGAATCCAGGGAGACCTCCCGGACTCCCGGGAGAGCACCCTATTCTCCCGGAGTCTCTGCTCAGATTCTCACAGCGTTACCAGGAAGTGAGGCGCTGTCCTTCCAATCAGCAGTGAGTATCTCTGGACAGCGCCGCACTTCCTGGTAACGCTGTGAGAGTTAGAACAGAGACTCCCGGCTCCTACTGTCTCCCTGTCTCTGTTCAGACTCTCACAGCGTTACCAGCAAGTGCAGCGCTGTCCAGAGATACTCACTGCTGATTGGATGGACAGCGCCTCACTTCCTGGTAACGCTGTGAGAGTCTGAACAGAGACGGGGAGACGGTAGGAGCCAGGTAGAGGGGGCTACACGGTTGTGACTAAATCCCCTTCAGCTAACGTACATGGTACCTCTGCTGCAGGGGAAATAGCACGCTCTGTGTAAGCCAGCTAAATCCCCTTCTGTGAAAGTACCTTTTGGCCCCCTGCTGGCCGGGTAATGAATTGGAAGGGGTTTTAGCCAGTTCACAGTGAGGTGTCTATATCCCCTTCAGCTAAGGTACCTGGTACATACACTGCATGGGAAATAGCACACCCTGTCTGAGCCAGCTAGATCCCCTTCTCTGAATGTACCTTCTTTCCCCTGCTGGCCGGGTAATGAATTGGAAGGGGATTTAGCCAGCTCACAGTGAATTGTCTAGATCCCCTTCTCTGTAATGACCATTTGTGCCCAGAGTGCTCAGGTCAGTTTGAGTAATGGAATTTAGCCATCTCACACTGACATGACTATTTCCTTCACTCTAGAAAGACCTTTTTCATTTATATTAAATTATTATACAGAGGGCTTTTCTCATTTTGAGTTTTATATTGGAGTAAAAGGGATTTAGCCAATTTACATTAAAATGTCTTTTATTTAATTTTAAAATAACAATTTTACTGTTCACTTCGAGTGATGGGATTTAGCTAGCCCACAGTGAGGTGTCTATATCCCCTTCTCTGAATGTACCTTCTTTCCCCTGCTGGCCGGGTAATAAATTGGAAGGGGATTTAGCCAGCTCAGAGTGAGGTGTCTAGATCCCCTTCTCTGAAACGACCATTTGTGCCCCAGAGTGCTGAGGTCACTTTGAGTGATGGGATTTAGCCAGCTCTCAGTGAGGTGTCTAGATCCCCTTCAGCTAAGGTACCTGGTACCTCTGCTGCATGGGAAATAACACGCTCTGTGTGAGACAGCTAAATCCCCTTCTGTGAAAGTACCTTTTGGCCCCCTGCTGGCCGGGTATTGAATTGGAAGGGGATTTAGCCAGCTCACGTTGAGGTGTCTAGATCCCCTTCAGCTAAGGTACCCGGTACATACAATGCATGGGAAATAGTACTCTGTGTGAGGCAGCTAGATCCCCTTGTCTGAATGTACCTTTTTTCCCATGCTGGTCGGGTAATAAATTAGAAAGGGATTTATCCAACCCATAGTGATGTGTCTAGATCCCGTTCTCTGAAAGTACCTTCTTTCCCCTGCTAGTTGGGTAATGAATTGGAAGGGGATTTAGCCAGCTCACAGTGATGTGTCTAGATCCCCTTCTCTGAAATGAGCATTTGTGCCCCACAGTGCTGAGGTCACTTTGAGTGATGTGACTTACCCAGCTCATATTGATATGTCTTTGTCCCCTTCGCTTATTTTATACAATGCATGGGATAAAGCACACTTTTAAAAAATCTACAAGATCACATTCTCTCAGTGTACCTTTCCCCACCGCTGTCCAGGAAATTAATTCGACAGGAATATATAAAGATATATATAAGCTACAAAAACCACATGGTGGTAGGTACGCACTCACTAAATATATTCCATCACTAATGTAGGGGTGCACAACAAAAATAGTTATATAATAGAGAAAGAGCACAATGGCCCGTCAGCACTACCCAAAACAAGCCAGAAAAACACAATTATGTAATTTGAAAACTTTAATGGCACGGTATGCCAAGGTAGCAAGTCACAAAGAAAGGTTCAAAATACAAAAAAGTGCACACTGCAAATACAATAGAAAAATAATTGCACCTTGATAGGGCTCCTGATATGGATGTAACACTGATGTCCAATGTAGAAACAGCATTCATTTCCCGTTACAATATGCACAATCACAATGTCTGTGATCCACTTATAACTGTAATTCCAAACAGGAGTGGCATATAATTCAAATGACATCAGACAACAATAGTCCTGAATGCGGAAGTTGCTGTATGTGGAGATGGTGGCAGGGGGTCCCTCATCCGCTGCCGTCATCTCCACATTCTGCAACTTCCGCATTCACGAAGTTCCTGCCGCATTAAAGATGGCGCCACAATTTTGGATCTGGCAGGAACTTTCAGAATGCAGAGGTAAGGTGGAGATGGCTGCAATAACTGTCAATAACAAGCTGGAGGTACTCTCCTAGACAAAGGGAACAGCGGCAGTGACTAAAAACCAGTGCTAAGCTTTTGCTGTCTTTAGTGATTGTGTTATGCTGAAATACAAAGTTGATATCCGGTACTTGAATTTCTACGTGCTGGTAATCCCTTACCCATTATATTGCACTATTAAGTACCCCTTTTTTTTGTTTATGGTTAATAGCACCTAACACCACAAAAACTTTTTTCCATTAAAAGGGTAAGACATGTCTGAAAGAGGACCTGGTGCAAACTATTCATAAAGACAGCTTGAACTCCATCTGTACTGACCATATTTCATTGTTATTGAATGGGACGAATAGAAAGGACACGCACACCATATATTTTTTTTTATTTTTATTTAGACACAAACGCTATATATACTGTACATACACAGCAAATTAAGAAGTAGAAAATAATTTAACAGACAGTGGACCTGATCCAGAACAACGCTTCAAAGTGAATTTACGCGTGGCGGAGACATAAAATCGCTGTTTTGAATGCACTGCGCATGTGCACCATAGAAAATACGCACATTAAAGTAGCGTAATTGTGAACGTATGGGCCATTCACGTATGTGGCACGTAAATACTTACGTGTGGGCGTGCCAATTTTACGTTACTCCAAAATACGTCTGAAATACGTGAAGTAGGCGGGGGGTGGTATTTAAAGTGCACAGTATGGGCGTGCTTAGCTGCGTAAATTCGTTCAGCCCATACGTACGTGTGCGTATGACAGCCAACAGCAAGGAATAGCAGTGTGATTCCCATTGTCGTTACCCTTCCCCTGCCTGCACAATGCAGAGATTCACATGATCACATGGGGGGGAGCTACTAACGCGTTTCATAACAAGATTCATTTCTTTAAGAGCCCCAAAGAAATCCCTAAAATGTAGGAGTCTCCCATAACGTCTGTAGGGGAATTTTATTATATCTTTGTTACAGGCTTCACCTAACGAAGGACTAATGGTTTCTAGATTAAAGTGTCAGCATTTTAATGTCAGATTTTTTTTTTTTTTGTAAATATAAACCTGATACATAGTGCTACAAATACACTGACTGGTATTTAATTCAGGACTTGGATGTTTCTCAGGGAGTAACTAATAAATAGAAAAAAATGTAATATTAATTTAATAATAAATGTATTTATTTAATTCATAAATAAATTGTAAATATACTGATCGTTTTGGTGCAGAATATAGAATTACATAAACCGTAATCCATGTGTACTGTAGTAAAGTGTAATCAAATCCCCCAAAAATTACAAAAATATGTAGACTGAAAGTAAAATCTCTTTTACAGTACTAGTTGTTGTGAATATACAGCATCCTCAACAAGTGATTTGTTATTTATAAGGAAAGAGCGATAGTAATTATTGTTTGTTGTCCACAGATGAGATCACAAGATCCTATCTATGCTCAGATCAAAAGACCTACGAAATAACGCTAATGAGCTCGCAGTGCTCCAAGACTTGACCGGACGACTGGTTGGCAACACTTGAGTTCTCTCTATTGTCCATCGCGATGGGAATCACTGTTGTCCCGGAGGAAAAACGATTCTTGGCGACGGTAGCACAAAGAAAAAGAGGACATACAAAACACAATAGGTCTCACATAACATAATTTAGCTGGAAGGCTTTGCAAAGAAAGTTGTTTAGACTTCTACACGATCACTATTTTTGATCATCATGCTCTTTTTTTTCCTCGAAGGACGAGACGTTTAATATTTTACTACAATTTTCACTTTTTCATATTTTAGTTTTTCTCTTATCCTCTTTTTTATAAAATGAACAAGAAACTTTATGTAGCAGAAATCTGGCCTCGGAGGGTAACCGGACTGAAGTTTACACCGTTTTCTCTTTGTCAATGTTTTCTTAGCAACTTACGAGGACATTATGACGTCATCCAGGAAAGACATTTTCTTTTATTTTCTTCTTTATTTCACAAGTTGTGGTATTCTCCTATTTCCTTGATGGGATGGGGGGCTCACAGTTTCAGAAGCCTGGGTACGATAGAATATTCACAGACATTGGTTTTTATAAGCTATGGTGGCTTTGGCCAACGAGAAGATATCAATAGACGTTTAAGGTCTTTGCTGTTTACAGACCAGATTCTAACTGTATCAGATCACAGACAATACAACGACCAGGTTGTTAATAACCAGAAAACTAACGAAAGAGAAGGGAGGTATTTTCCCCTTGCCTCTTACCTTGCGGCTGTACAGCTATGCAGACAAGTATTAACTTTTACGCGTGCCAATTTTTGAAAGACATGTAATTTGCCCCAAATAACTCTGGAATAATTCCAAATTTGAATTTGGATAGAATCAAGACTGTGTCCTGGGACTTAGCGGCATGAAATTTTGTTATATAAAGAAAAATATGTGATTAAATGACTCATCTCTGTCTCTTTTGTACATAAGATCAAGAAAAAGAAATCGTTTTTTATTTATCATGGTGGCATTTCATTCATCCATTGGAAAAGGCTTTAAAATCCTTAACATAAAAAGAGCTGATTTGTAAATATCAGTGCTATTTTGTGTGTGTGTCAGATTGCCATCACACCATGAATCAACCATTCAGAATCAAAAGATCTAATGGGGATCTAGTACATTCTAAACAATTTATGATTGGTTCTTTTTCAGAAAGCTCGGAGGGAAATGCAAAATGACTTAAGCAATGGTTAAATATCCCTAAAATTCAACTTTTTATTTATGATGATGAAATATGGTGGTAAAATATAGCTATTCCTCCAGTCTCCGCTTCTTGTACCAAAAACGCCCCCTGGAGTGAGACTCCACCCACTTCCTTACAAGCTTTCCCCCTTCCTATAAATGTATGAACTCTCCATAGACAATTGCACTTACATTTTCAAAATGAGTTGACAAATATCAAATGCATCCCTAATGCCAGAATTTAGGCAGAAAAGTTCACATTTTAGGGTTTCTCTCCATTCTGTACTGACACTAAATTGTACATTTTTTCCTGGATTGGATATTGGGGGGCTTGGGTCCCTATTGTCTCTTCTCCTTATTGTTAGAGGAGCTTTCACTGTTATGATTGGAAGAAGTTTAAAGTTAAACGTATCGGTAACGTGGAAATAATTTGTGATCTGCGTTTGATGCCAATTGTGTCAACCTCAAAACTGGTATTGGGGGTTGTC